>RZIO01000015.1:352744-377109 GCA_004338095.1 Gloeostereum incarnatum
AGTAGGGGAAGGAGCGGCCTCAGAGGTATTTTCAAGGGCCTCAGCAGCGGTGCTTTCAACAGGAGCAGTAGACGTTTCAACGGAAACGGAGGTTTCAGCAGGCACTGTAGCAGACTCAACTGGTACCGTCGCAGATGGCTCAACAACCGGAGCCGCCGACGAAGTCCCGCTCCCACCACCACCCGCACCGCTCCAAACGGCAGGCCCCGGAATCGGATACACCTCACCCGCTTCGATCGTATAAGGATCAAAAACAATCCCAGGTGTATCAGGCGTATACGCCCCGGGGAAACTAACTAGCTCCCCATCACCAGGGAACGCCGTGCCCGATCCTGTTACCTGATACAGCTTGGGTAGAATTGCGCGCCTACCAAAAAGTCATCAAGGAGTTCAACGAAGCAGGGGCGAGGGAGACTTACCGGGGTAGGAATAGGCAGCATGCAGGGCGATGATTTCGTGTCTTACGATGTACTGCCCCGGGAGGAGATTTTGAGGGATAGTCACCGTGTAGACGCTGTTGGATGCTGAGAGGAGATCTGTGGCGGCCCATTTCCCGTCGGATGTGCGGCCGGATTCGTCGATCTTGAACCATACCGTGCTGTACTCGCTGTGTTAGTGAGAATGACAGAGGGGAGTGGAAGAGAAGCGTACTCGGTACCGAGTTGCCAGGTGGTGATGTCTTGGGCGGAGGGAGCGCGTGCGAGGTATGTTATTACTGGGCCCTGGGGAAGGGGGACATGGGATGTGAGAAGGGGAAGGGGAAAGGGAAGAAAGATGGGCGTACGACGTGGCTTTCAGGCCAAGTCGTCCACTTGAGATCAAGCTGAGAGCCTGGTTCGACCGTTGCGAAAAGAGCGGCGGGTTGAGAGCCTACTACTCCGCCGGCGGTGTAGCCGTTGCATTGGATGCTGAGGGAAGGGTTAGTAAGGGAGCAGAAGGGAAGGAAGCGTGGCATACTCTGTGAGTGTGACGTCTTCAACCGGACCTAATAATGTCCGGCATGAGAGCTGGGTGTATATTGTAAATCAGAGATGAACGTACCGTTCCCAGGAATAGTCCTAACAATCCTGTCCGGAACAGGATTCATATACGGGTCCTGGTAAGGCATATATCCGGAATAAGTCTGTCCCCCAGCGACGATCGATTCGACAAAACCGTGTGCCTCGACGGAGGCAATGGCGACAGCGATGGAAAAGAATGTGCCGAACATCTTGGCCCGGGCGAGTAGCTAAGTGTAAAGAGAGTGAGAGAAAAAAGAAAGGATGGGCAGGAAAAGAGTGTGTTTGAGGTAGAGGTCAAGACGGAAGGATGTTTTATACCAAGAGTGGACCGAGGCATCCCCAGGATTAGTATTCCGATCGAGGCACAATTGCGAACGCGATCGCGGTTGCCTTGTTGAAAAGGTGTGGACCGCCCGATGAGATGGCAACGGAGGTCTCGAATGTCTTCCAAGAACAGAAGCCGCATAGATGATCGCGAGAGGTATTAATTTAAACCTTACACATAGTCATGCGTTCGCGCCTCAGCATTGGATTATAACACAGACAGATACTGAGACTCGACAGATCGTGGACGAACGCCAAGGTTTTGATGACAGGTTCCGATAATGAAATTCTAAAATGAACTCGAAGAAGAAGCAACAGCAGACAGCAAGGGGTTTTCAACTTTCAAGCATGAAAAGTTGAAGTACGTGTTGATTCGTGTCGATTCAAAGCTGCTGAAAGATATCCCAGTCAATATGCGATAACAACCATGAAGCCAATCGTAGGCGGCGGCCAGGATAAACAGCAGTGAGCATCATACATAATATTCCGGTCGCATAACAAGGGCGCCGAGGACCAAGAAGGTGATGGTTCTGGAGCAGCAAGCGGCGATTTCTTCATTTGGAAATTATGAAAAATCCACGCGGTAACCGCGTGACATCTTCCGCACTTGCGAACAGTCATCGACGCCACATTGTAGCTCAGGCTAAAGACGCAAATAGAGATATCAACGGCGGAATTGCGATGAAAATACGCTAAATATAAGCGCAATATCAAGGTATTCTCAGCGTATGGCATGTTATCGGTGTAGTATTTGCTGATAATACTTGTTCCTGCCACGTCTTGTGCGTATACTTAGTATGCTCGCTCTCCTCCTAGTCTTTTGGACGTGGATACGGAATTTCTCGAAGCAGCAGACTCAGATACCGTGCTCCAACGCATCTTCCGTAGAAGAACTCATCACATGTCTGGACAACTACACGGTCCCATACGATCACTTCAATCGAACCACTTACGACTTGGCTCAACCCACCGATACCCAGCTAGCTGATTGGACAAGGACGATCCATTCCATGCTCGGCTCTGACTCCAAATATGTCCTTGATTCTCCTGACTTTGTCATCTTTCCCTTTCTGGACAAGTATGCGGTCCTGGCAGAGAAGAACACGCCATTTGAGAAGGGCTGGGGAACGTTTGTCGTCCCTCTTCGTCCTCGCAACTCCGTGCACTTTTCCGCACCACATCCAGCGTATGATATCAATACGCCTCAGCAGGCTGCGCGTCTATTTGAAACCACTCATGGGCGGAGTCTGTTGATCTCTGGGAGGATGAGGACTGCATTTATGGAGAAGACTGGCTGCGTTGGAGGAGGGAAGTATTGGGTTACTGATCCTACCCATGATGTCGTGCGTCGTTTCTCAGAATGCTCTTTGCTCTGACTCATAGGGGGGGGGCATAGGACGAGCCATTCCATTCCGCTCTGATAGCCATCAAAGACTGGCAAGACATCGTTGGAGGAGGATGTTCCTCATCTTCCTGCGCTTACATTCAGCTACACGGTAAAGGTCCCGCGACGTGCTCTCTCGATCAAATATTTCTCTCCAGTGGACTAGGTATGTGCATCCTCGCGTTCTCCCTTTCAAACATCAAATAACTGGCTCCTAGGCCCATCTCCGTGGTACACCGACCCCATAGACCGACCTATCAAACGCCTCCAAGTTCACCTCCAGCAATCCTTCCCCTCATGGAACATCTCCCTCCCAACCGAGTCGGCGTGCGGATTGACAGCGACCGCGAATGTCTTTGGACGATACGCAAACGGCGTACCCCTCTCCGACCTATGCTCTCCCCTCGGCGCAAAGGCGGAAGATGTTACGGGACATTTCATCCACATGGAACAATCACTCGCTGCTCGTCAAGAAGATGAGTATGAGGGGTGGACGGAGGCGTTGCGCCGGACGTTCAAGTCGTGAAGCACGGCATGGAGAGAGAGAGGACAGTCGCTGACCGGACCTGTTCTGTCATGGCGTCCATATGAGTCTTTCCACTCCGGGCTCTGGTGCTTGTCATCACCTGCCCTGAGATAGGGAGTGGACTCTTCCTTCCTCTCCTGGCGGAGATACTGGATGAATTGGTCATAAGGATGGAAGACTACTCGAAGATGGCTTCTGTGCGCAAATGGGATCAAGGTCGCGCTTCAGCCCGGACACTGTTTCTGAGCGTTCGCGGTGACAAGTGGCGGGCGAAGGGGGGAAAGAGGGGACGAAAGTTTTTGAAGAAAAGAGCCATTGCTATCTAGCGAGCCCTTCTTGCTGCTAGAGGTCTTCGCATGGCAGGAGCCGTATCATTCGAGTCGAGTTTGCTGGGGATTGAGCGCGCAGCTTTCTACTCCTATGTACATGCATAGAAGTAGCACCGGGGCTCGGCGCTTAGCGTTTGCGCTAACAATCATGCGGAGCCGATGCCCTGTGCTGCCCTCTTCGGGTGGCCAGACGCGGGATCTAGTGAGCTCTTCTTTCTAGAAGTGTTGACCTGGGAAGAAGCCGCGTCATCCAAGATTTTGCCTGGCATTCCGCAAGTGGTGCGAGGAGGCCTGGGCTCTCCATCATTCGATCTCAGCCTCCAGTATGCGATGTCGACGATGGACGACTGACTTGTCGCCCCGTTCCAGATCGCGCGCGCATGTTTTGTGGTAACTGACTTGACGAACCAAGGCCCTTCTTCAGGCTTTGTCGTTGAATCTGACTCTGACGAGAGAAATCGTTTTGGGAGGTCCTCGCGGATACCGATGCCTAAAGAAGGAGGCTGAAGTACTCGAGGTTCACGCGCACGGTGGAGTCTGCTCTCACACGTCTCTTTGCAGGTTGAATGTTGGACGAGGACACCGACGACTGATTACTTTAGATTGGTCTATGTAACGAATAATAGTCTTGTTGTGGGCTAACGATTGGGTGTGGCAAGTTGTATGTGGCGATGTTAGATAGTCATGCTCAGCGCGTCAACAAAGCGTCAAATGAGATTAGACCGGCATGTCAAATATATTGTAAATACAGAATGGTTACGCGTCTCGAAGCCAGGGATGAGTCAACAGCTGCTGCGCAGTCGGACGTTTCGTGCGGTCAATCACAAAGCAGCATCTCATAAACGCCCCCATCTCTGCTACCTCACGTGGAGCCAAGTTCGGATTGCGCTCAGCTAACATGTTTTCGAGCGTGGTGTTCCAATAGGGAACCACCTGTCGGCAGAATCCTGGAAAGAAGTATATGTAAAAACAAATCAAAACTTTGCCAGTTGAGTTACCTCTCTCGTCGAATAATACTCGCATTGCAGAGGGAGCCTCGACTAGCGCTATTTCAGGGAACGCGCCAAACAGCTCTGAGATCCTCTGCAGATGGGTTCTCACATGGTGCCTCTGCCCTGGGGCTCTCTGTTGGCCAAAGAGAAGGCTGGCAGTCGAGAATTCGAATATCTTTGACGAATTTCTCTCAGACGGAGGAAGAGAGGAAATTGCTTCAAATTTCAAACCCCCACTCACCAGACATCCGATGGACCATATGTCTATTGCCGTTCCATAGTAATCAGAGGCAAGCATGACCTCGGGAGCACGGTTCATCGCAGATTGAATGCCAAACCTCACGTAGTCTGGGATCTCGAAATGATTGACCGGAAGTGCTGGGGGAAAAAAAAGAACAGAGTCAGTACGGGTCTTTCGTATGGTAAGTAAGCTACAAACCCTCTCCATAATCAATGACCTTGACATTGAGATGGCTGAGATTCGATTCATCGAGTCCAAAGTTGGGGAGAGGTTGGCTCTTGACGGGGACGATCGGGCGCGGAGAAAGCTCAGGATAATCCAAAGGTTCGTACGTCAACGATGGATGGCTCTTCAAGTAGGAGGTTATCATATTCGGCTGAGCAGAGATCGCAACAAGAATATTGCTTGATTTCATATCTAGCATGGAAGAATACGTCAAGCACAAGAACGCGATGAAGAGAGAGAGAGAGGTATACCACCGTGAATGAACTTGCAACCACGATGCAGATAATCCATGGCAAGCAAAATCTGCTTCGTGATCCTCTTTATAACGGGAAGGGGGAAAACATGGTTGGGCTGCGACTGTTGAAGAGATTGTACGCTCGAGCCCAAGACCTCGGTGACAAAGCATTGGTGAGCTCCAAGCGGGCTGGTGATGGTGAATTGGTCGTAGCAGGCGAGAGAGTATTGAGAACCAGGGTGTGTTTCGCGATTGACCGCAAGGAGTCGAAGGACATCCGCTTCCTCGGATTTTCCTTCCAGGATGTCGGTTTCATCTCGAACACATTGGATCTTAACGGCGACATATCTCGGGTTTGGGGAAGAGATATCGCTAATGGCTTATAGTCAGATAGGTCGAGGCGTACATAAGACATCAAGCGATTTACCAACACAGCCACACGTTGCAGTAGGTCGACCATCCGAGCTTTACTCAGGCATCAGTAAGCAGCGACCAAAAGCGGAGAGTATGCAACAAACCTTCCTGACAATCCTGTATCGGTTGGCGAGGCATTCGCTCAAGGCTCCTGGGTAGTAGCCACAGGCACCCGCTGCATAGGGTACGAACAGACGTTCTTCAGGGAAAATCCTCGGGATAGACTTGCTAGACATTTCAGAGACGAGAGAGAGAGGGGTTCTGGTTGCAGGAGGTAAATATCAGTGTCTATCTATCCTTTCTGTGACCACGCTATTCATCTATCTTCTTGGTGGCCACACGACAACTTCGATGACAACAAGGAACAACAAAACAATCGGCAATGCGGCGGGTGTGCCTGCGCCTCCCTAGAGTCACCACCCACAGCCGGACATCTTGATTCTTGATACACAAATAGTAAATGGTAATTTTGGCGTCAAATGAAATTCGTTGACCTGTAGTTGTTGAATTTTGAATCTTGAGTAGTCCGACATCTCACAATATTTGAGAATCCTCTCAAATAACACCGTAGTCAATCGTTGAAGCGCCCAGCGGTCGATGGCGTCCCTTGCCTCAATAGACTGAGTGAAGTGCAGAGCTGTCGCTCCACGATACTGGCATCCACATCGACATCATTATAGCATTATCGTACTTGCGTTAAGGAGTCCGATTCAACAATGCAGCTTCGAACGCAAGAGACTAGGCGCGGAATCACTTGCTTTCACTAAGCACGAGAACGCACTACTATTAGCTGGGCATAGACCATAGGCATACCCAGTCATCCTTAACGCGTGGCAAGTTGTAACACGCATCGTCATGAATTCCGATTTGCAAGTAAAATTCTAAAGACAGGTCAGTATACTACAGCCATGCAGTTACCGCTTCCCGGTAGTCACGGGAGCCTTAATTATGAAGTATCATCCGCGAATGCCCTAAGTTGGCATAAGTTACATCACTCTAAGCCATTCATCTTCCAGCAACTCCTGCGCCGTCGAGCGCTCTGCGGGATCAACCACGAGACAGCGCCTCATAAACGCTCCCGTTTCTTCTACTTCAGGAGACAAGTTCGGGTTACGTGAAGACAAGATGGCTTCGAGAGTCGTGTCCCAGCGATCAGTTACGGAATGAACCATTCCTGAGAAGATATGAGTATCCAGCTCTAGCAATATCGAAGGACGATGTAGACCGTCACACCTGTGTCGTCGAAATAAAGGGGCCGTAATCTGTTGGGGACACTAGCAATCAACCTTCGAGAGAATGGACCAAACAGTTCTTGTATCCTCTGTAGGTGGATCTTCGCCCTGTGTTCGCCCGCTTGGCCGAAGAGATGACTCCCGGTCAAGAACTCAAACACCTTTGAAGGACTCGAGTTAGAGAGTGATGCGTCAAGGATGATTCGAAATTAACTCACCAGACATCCGATCGACCATACATCAATGGGTGTTCCATAGACGTGGCATCCAAGAATAACCTCAGGGGCACGAACCATATCGGCTTGAACGAGATCCCTAAAATGCTTCTTGTCCTCGTAAAAGTTGAGTGGCAAAGCTGGAAGAAAAGAAGTAAGCGAGATTGTGTCAAGGGCAGGGTAAGCAACGAACCCTCTCCGTAATCGATGACCTTGACGGTTAGATTGCTGAGGCTTGCATCGAGCCGAAAGTTGGGGAGAGGCTGGCTCTTTACGGGGACGATTGGATCTGGACTGAGTTCGGGATACGACAGGGGAGGATATGTCACCGACGGATTCTCGTTGATGTAGGACGGGATTGTGTCCGAGTCAACGGAGAGTGCGACCAAAATATTGTCCGCTTTCATATCTAGTACCAGATGTAAGAAAGGCGTGAGCAGAGCCGGAGAGATATAAGTATACCAGTGTGAATGAATTTGCATATCCGATGCAGATAGTCCGTAGCAAGCAGAATCTGCTTGATGATTCGTTTGACATTAAGAAGGGAATACACTTTGTTTGGCTGCATCTTCTGAAGAGACAGTAGACTCGATCCTAAGACGTCAGTGACGAAGCATGCATGAGTTCCAACGGGACTGTCAATCTTGAATTGGTCGTAACATGCGAGACAATAATGTGATCCAGGATGCGTCTCACTCATGTTCGCAATGGCTTGAAGGGCTTTCCCTTCTTCGGAAACACCTTCGAGGAAGAAGTCTTCGTCTCGAACACATTGTATTTTCACAGCGACATATCTTGGGTCTTCTGAGAAGGTGTGTCCCTAGACATATCTCAGTCAGTCGTATGAGTAACAACCGTGTTGAAGTACTTACTCGCAGAGCTATACGTTGCAGAATGCGGACCATCCAAGCTGACGAGTACCCCGACGTTAATACATAATATCGGAGAGAAATAGAAAACACAACAACCCATCTGGATAATTCGATAACGGCGGGCTAGAAACTCCCCGAGAGCTCCAGGATAGTGGCCACCGTCGTCCCCGGACCGATGTAGCACAAACAGCGGCTCTTCAGGGAACATGCGCTCAAGGGGAACTTGGTCAAATTTTATGACATCGCCAGAACCAAAAGTGCAAGAAATGAAAGGCACCACGGAAGTGACTCTGTTGTGAGTGGCCATCCTCGTGTTCATCGGCGCGCCAACGTTGTGCTTGCCAGTCGGGGATCAACCCGTTAACAGGGGTTTGAGCTATGCAGAAGTGAGGCAGTCCCGAGGGGGATGATGAAGTCCTTGAGGTCTTCGCGGTAAGTATACAAGATTTAGAGTCTCCAACGTCAAGGATAAACAAGGCCCCCATCGTCACACGTGCTAGCGTATGGTGGGATGATGGTGCTTAAGTAACGCTTCCTCCTTCCTGCCACCATCATGGATCCTTTCGAGGTACGAATGCAATTTTTGAGCCAGTTGCGGCGGATGAACGCGTACGCATCCCTTCATTTGAATTGCAAGACTCTAGTTCAACTCATAAGCTAAGTTCCCAGCAGTCTATCTCAAAAGTGGTCAGTTTTGCTGTAAAACACTTTTCTGCATGCGGTGAAGATTTGTGGGATTGCATTGTGGAAGAATGCCAGAAGGTACTTGACCTCTGTTGCTGGAAATTGAATTCTATACTGACGTCTTCTGCTGAATAGGGCTCCATACACTCGCGGATTAACATTCTTTATTTTCTGGATTCCTTATGTGACACCTCTTTGTTCGTCAAAAGTGACTCGAGCAATGGATATCTCGAATACCTCACCCGCGATCTGGTCAAAATAGTAGAACAGGTCGTTCCCTCTGGGAGAGAAGGGCTTCCCAACCTAATCAGCACCAAGCAGGCAAGCCCTCCGTTCAGGAATAAACCGTCCTCGTTTAACTCCATTCTTCCCATAGATTCTGGAACGTTGGCGATCTAAACGTGTCATTGAGCCCCAGATAGTCGACAGTGCTGTGGATCTGCTGAGCAATCGCCAAGCTAGCGTAGATGACTTGCCGGCTTCCTCGAACAAATCAACGCAGCTCTCGCGGCACGACATCATCAGGCGGATAGAAGAAGATCGGGAACGGCACAAACGTCTCCGGGAGAGGAGATGGGTCCAGCCCGTGTCTCTCTCTGATGCTCCTCTCTCGCTGGCCGCTTTTCAAGCAGACGACGCGGAGGACATTGAGTTTGAGAACGCGTGGGAGACGACGAGTGATTGGAACGAGGACGATGAGGAAGCGTGCCGGGAGGAAGATCATTTATGCTTTCCAGATGGCTCGGGACTGGGGCCGGAAACTGAAGAGGAAGACATGGACTTGTCGTAGCGCCTCCTGCTGTGAATATATGTATGTATCCCTGTATCTCCTCTATCGCGTTCTGAGGCTACTCATATCTGATTTGGATGTTTCGTCCTTTATGGCTGCCGATGCCCACATTTCACGAGCATCTCAGAGGCCTCCGGTTCGTTAGGTAACGGGAGGTAATGGGTCGCTCAGCTGTACATCCGCTCTTGATGAGGACCATTTCCGTGGACCGCAGATCTAGTTGTTTGTGGAAGGCTGTGTAAGGTGATTCTCTGCCAAGGCATAAACGTTCGGCGATTCGTCTATGGGGCAGCCTTTTTCGCCTGCGGTCCTGACGAATTGCTGACGAAGTCTGTCGAAGGCGTCCGATCAACGCAGTCCGTCTCTCGGACGGACACGAAAATGGTTGTCGGATGGAGACAAAACTTGATAGGGACCATCACATGCTTGATTATGCCGGCAATAATAAGGCTATTTCAAAGCTCTCTCGTCATCCCATTGGCTAGTACCGTCTACTCGAGTCCGGTCGTCGCATCGTATCACATTAGGTGAATTGCACTATTCCCAAGATTTGTATAAAGAGGCCGTCTTCCTGGCTAGTATATCCCTACATTATTTCTCGTGCCCAGCTTCTTTCCGATCATGAAGATTGCCACCTTCGCATTTCTAGTCGTCGCTGCTGCTGGCGTCAACGGTGCTGCTGTATGCCTTCTCTCCCTTGCCTGTATGCATCAGTCCACTGACGCAGTTTCATCACAGGTCCATAACGGCGCCAGAGACAACCAGGGAACGACAGAACTTCCTGCTACCTTCACTGTCACGAGGGAATACCAGACGCTCGTATCTTACTCTCCTTATTTAATTGATGTGACGGAGACTTCTACTTGGACGTGCGTCATGCTTCAAATTTCAAAGCCACCGCAAACCAGTGCTAACCTGTGCATAGGCAACATCCAGCTCCTGCCCCTACCAATGGCTCCGGGAATCTAGGAACCACAGAACTTCCCGCCACGTTCACTGTAACTAAGGTCTTTCACAGCCTCGTACCCACCTCTCCTTTCATGATCGATGTGACGGAAACTTCTACTTGGACGTGCGTTCTATTCTCAATCTAACATGAACCAGCGCTAAGATGTTTACCCAGTCAATTTCCGCCTACGGAAACCCCTGCTCCTGCCTCTGCGGTCTGAAAGGAGTCCTGTAGGTCCGTTATACTTGCGAGTCTATCCTTGCTAATTATACTCCGTCTGAACGTAATATTACAGCCTTCTCGGTCATCGCATCCAAATACCCCTACTGATAGTACATGACAAGCAATGGTGCTATTGATAGATTACACTGTATACATCCCGACTTCTAATGTCATCGTTTATGTTCAACTCACTAGATGGAGGCGGGATACCAGGGCGTCTTCCTTCAGAATCTTTTCCTTGAGCTTTTCTACTTCATCCAGATTCCAAGTGGCCGAGACGTATCTGATCTTGCAGTGAGTGACGGCGCCACATCATGAGGCGTTCAACCAGAATGATGTACATACCTTCCTGAAAGCCAATCTTCCTGGCCACTAGTCAACCGGAGCAACGCACAGGCTGGAAGCTGTATTTTATCCACGAGAACTTCCCAGATAAAATCGTTGAGCGCGCCTAAATCGGTCTGGACAGATCCTGGGTGAAAGGCGAACGATTTGACGTCGGGATGCTCCTTGACGACGTATTCGACAAAGCGATTGATAGCGATCTTGGACATGACATAGTTCGAGGCGAAGGGTAAGCTGCTGTAGGCTCCCTGCGAGCTTACAGCGACGAAATATCCCTTTTGTTTGGAGAGGTAGGGAAGCGTGAAACTACCGTCAACGGTTTAGAGGGATGTGAGGGTATTGAAAGAAATAGCAAAGCGTACTGCGCGAAGTTATAGATCCCTCGAACGTTAACTTCCATCGTTCTCCACCAGTTCTCCGGGTCTCCTTCTGTGAAGGCTGCAAAAGGAGTAGCGGCACTCAATTCTATCGGAAATATCAAGTAGGCAATGGTACGTACGCTTCGTCCAAACATCTCCCTTGCCAGCGTTAGCGATGACTATATCCAATTTACCGAACCTCTCCACCGTGCCTTCCACCGCCTCTTTGACTGACTGAACATCAACGACGTCGGCAGCATACGTCGCGATAGGGCCAGAGGTGGGTATTTTAGAGAGCTCGGCAGCTAGTTCATTGAGAGCTTTCTTCTGTCTTGCGATCAACGACAGCGTCGCCCCAGATCGAGCATAGTGGCGGGCTATCTCTTGCCCGATCCCACGAGATGCACCAGTGATCAGAACGACTTTATTGGCGTAAGTCTTGTCTTTGTAGTGATGTTCCGGGTCGATTCCAGGGTAGACGCTATCAGCCAGATGTTAAGCTAGAGAAGCTCCGAACGAGTCGTCGCACGTACTCGGTGTGGATGGTTACGGGGAGATCTCGCAGTTGGTCTCCCAGTATAAAATTGGGGTCAGCCATGATGCCCTTTGAAGATTCCCGCTTCACAAGTCGATGCTTTATAAAGTACGGTACAGCTTGACGTCCGATTGTGATATGACCATGATGGTGTGGATGCAGCGGAGGACAGGAAGCACCGGAGTACCCGTATGTTCCGGATGAATGTTAAGTGACGCTAGCTTCAGGGAATGAGAACCAGCGAGTCTCCAAAGGATCACAAGCCATACATCGCAAGGAAGCTCTGGGTTTGTTCGATTATGACGTGGATAGATGACAGATGACAGCAATTGGCACTGTAGCCTATGTCTATCTAAAAGACATACTATGCTGGTCAAAATGACCAAATATTATTTATATTTCCCGAAGTCGGTCGTACTTTCCCGCAGAGCGGTATACTATTCCGGAATGTCGTCCTTTGAGGTTTCCGATGTCAATACAATTTTCCGATGATGGTGGTAATTTGCTGCGAGAGGTCTGTCACCATTTTCCGGTGAGCTCGGAGAATCGGACCGTTGGCCGAGGGGCTGTGTCGCTGAAGTGGCGCCGCCTCACTTGACAAGGACAGACCATGAGATGTGTTTCTAAGGTGCAGGAATGTTTGTATTATTACTATGAACATTCTAGAAGATAAAAACAATAAGAATTGTGACCCAGATCTGGGCAGCTTTGAAAAACCGGGAACTCTATCTCCTCAATATCCAATCCTCGATGTAATGAAAATCATGGGGTTAATGTTATCTGCCAAGGGTGTCATTAGATCCGGAGAATATAATACGGCGGAGGCCTGTGTTGCTCGAAACGTCGATATATCGTGCCAACTCATCTGATCATTAGCTGAGTCAGTGAGCGGTGGTTGGAATCGACTATCTGAACAAACCGGAAAGCTCGAATCCGATGAACGCTGCGGGTAACAGGGCCGGTGTTGAGCCAAACGTACGAAGAGTTAACTCCCGCAGATTGGGTCCTGTTGCCTGCAAAAGCTCGGGAACGAATGGGCAGTACGAATCCTGACTATCTCCGATATCGAGGACAGGGAAGGAAGGGCCTTTTTTGAGGATAAAGAGTATATCGTTCAGGATCCCGCTTCCATGAATGCTCAGATGGCGAAGCTGCCCTAATACAACGGCAGCTTCTCGCGGAAGATCCTCTTCACTGCGTTGAGCATCTTTGATATATAGAAAAATCCATGGTGAGACTAATAAGGGATGGGAAAATAGATACCAGATCAACGACCTGATGTAGACTCTGGAATATGTTTGAGTCCAAGGACAATGCTCGGACCGAGCGAACAGGAGAGTTTGCTAGTCCGCGAGGGCTCCGTGAGCTCTGCGGAAATATCTGATACGTCAGTGGAACCCAGCAGATTTGAAGACCGCCAGTGAACGTGATTGAGCGCAAAGCGCTCTAGATTGTTCCACTCTTTAAAATACGGCCATATCTCCTTCAATACCTCACATTCAAACCATGAAGTTTCTTCTGCGGAATCAATAGTGAGTACAATCACTGACTGAGAAAAAGTCACAAGACACGATTGGAGCAGGGATTCGGGCTCTGGCCGTCGAAGAGGAATTATGGTGAATCGTTCAAAGAGATGGTGACGACGGGGAAGCCAAGTTTTGGAGACCAGAGAGGCTTCCCGAAGGGACTTTGTATTATTAGAGAGATGATCCAAGATGATATCCACAATTTCTTGCGGCAAGTCGGCGCAATGTCAGTGCGGACCGAAATAATCGGTGCCACGTGTCTCATACTCTGTGGACCGCCTCTTCCATAACCACACTCTTTGCGTGGACGTGAAGTTTCGGGAAACGAATGTATCTGCTTATGATCAAAGCATTAGGGGTCAATTATCCCACTCGCCTTTGACAAAGTACATCAACCTCATTGTTTCCTCTTCCTCTTGGTACCGAGTCGATAGTATTGCTCAAGCCTCATCGCTGCACCTTTTGCTCGCGATTGAAGGCTCTAGGCATGTTAGCCTTCCTCTTTGAGCTATTTCATAGTTTACGCTCGAGCGATCCCCATTCATTTTCCGGTGAATAGAAGTAACCACCCACGTCTCGGCGCCCCAAAATGGTGCAAAGGACCAAAGGTCGAGCTGAAGTTTATTCGCCACACTTTCAAGAATCTTTTTTTGCTGGCTACCATATACATGGTTCAGAAATAGCCGAATTGAGCAAGATTTGGACACAGATCTGGCGTTTTGTCTGCCTCGACAACTTCCACAAACCTGTGGCGCTTTTTGGCCTTTCACAAGCGTAAAGACAATGCTTTCTCGCCTATAGTATAAAAGGAATCCTGGAAAGCCTTAACGCCCCACGTCTCTCCCCCCTCGAACATAACAAGACGTTCTCATTTTACATTTTGCGTCATGTCCCGCCCTCACAACCCAGTGAGTGTTTTAAATATGAGATGCACGATTGACATTGAAGGATTCATCCATCAGCAGAACAATACCTTGCCAGATTGTCGCACCCTAATATCCGAAGTCGACTACCTTGAGCACGAGCAGCAAAACAAGAACAACCGGCATGGCAAAATTGTACGTTTGTTTTCTGGCCCTCTTAGATGACAAGCTTACAGATGGCTAATCAAAAATAAAGGCCTCTCCTCGAAATGTGCCGTTCTATTACAGAGCTGCGATCCCACCGTCTACGCCTACTTTCTACATTAATAAGGCAATTTTTCTTTGTTTTTCAAGAGGATCCTACTTATCTCGCGGGTCAGGCGAGGCGCCAGGGTGAGCTAGATAAAGGATACCTAGGACCAGTCGAGCGCTCCCTGCGTTCGGTTGCTCTCAACAGCAGCGGAAACCCTATCCAGAATGACTACTACCAGTATTCCTTGCCAATCCTCGAATTTAAAAGCGGGAGATATCCATGCTCGATGATCGCTATGAGTGAAGTAAGCAAATCTTACCCGCTCAATCTCATAATATTCAAAGTTGTGCTCATCCCGTTAGCCAAATGCTGAGGTCCCATGCCACAAGAGCGAATGCCTCCTTGTCTCAGAGTCCACATTATACAAACACATGAAGACTGTACCGGTGAGCTCCTGTGCTTTTTAATCAGCTGATCTCACCTCTTTTTCAGCAAGATTCTGAGTACCTGGAATCCACCAAACGCGCGATAAGAACATTCGACCTCGGAAGCCCCCCAGGCTTTGACGACACGATTGTTTCCCTTAGAGACAAGGAGGCAGATCCATATATGATAGGATTAAGCGCTCGGAGGGCCATTCTACGTTTGACTCCACCAATAGAACTGGACCGAAAGGTGGATTGGCCTTTCCGATATGGCCCTAAGCTGGATTTCTATGTCTCTGTGAGGCCAAGTCTTCTCTGCTCTGCCTCCGAACCCGAACTTACATCACCGTGTTTTCCCCCGTTTTTAGCTGAACGGGTATAAACCCGCGTCTTTCAAACTAAAGACGCGATGCAAACACGGTTTGTTGATGTGGGATGCCGTATACCATGCCATCATATTCCACTGCGCTAAGATCTGCGTAAGTGCACTCTCTGATCGACCTTGTTAACATTTCTCATTATGGATACGTCAGCAATCTCCTCCATTGAAGAAGTACACCACCAAATCTCTTCCAGTTGTTAATTTCCCCGAGCTACGTATCATCAGAATCACCGCGGAGCCCAAGCCTACTGATGGAAGAGCTCATCGGCGGCTCAGCGTTGGCGTCGGGATGGAGGCAAGTAACGAAAGAACTTGTGTCGATTGTAACGTGTTATGACGCCCCCGTTTTTTGTTTCATGTACATGAATAATTATGTAAGTAAAGAGTTTCTATCCACTCATTCTAAAGTCAATGATATGCACTGGAGAAGGCGTCGTCCCGGAGCTCCTTTCCTGATACATCACCGACAATATGCCACTTGCCACCCTTGCCCGATCGACAGTAACCTCTCCGAACGCGTTTAATCCTCGAGCTCTACCATCATAAGCAAGAGTCCAATCTGTCCACCCAGAAGACTTGCTCGCCGTCGCAATACGAACATACGGGAGGACAACATACGCGTTGTCGCTGTTGTCGAGGACGATCTGCGAACGTCCCGTAGCTTCGATGCGGAAGGGAATCTCGATTTTGATAAAGGACCCATTAGAGGCTTGGTACACATGGAATGCGTAGCCGAAGTTCGTGCGATCGGATACGTAGTTGGTCACACATTGCTTGAACCTCCCTAATCCAGTGTCAGCGGAAACGTTGTATGCGAATAGTGCCACTACTCACCCGGAATGTAGGAGATGATCGTGTGGATTCTTCCGGTAGAGTCTACGTCCTGAGACTCCTGGTTGATCAGCCCATGGTCTGCGTTCAATGAATCCACGATGATTCCAGGCGAGTTCACAGTGATAGGGCTCGCGCCTGATGTGCCGATGTTGGTTCCAGCGCTGTTGCGCCAGCTGCGGCCTGAATAACAGCTCCATCAGTCCTTTGGAAGAACAAAAGTTCAAACGAAAAGAACGCGCCAGTATCATCAGAATAAAGGTACACTGTATCATGGTTGGTGAGCCCGCCGCTGTTGCACATGACGCTTCCGCTTTGCTCTCTCCATGTCCCGGTCACGTGGGCGCGATTTCCACCGTAGGTGAACCCATGGATATAGAGGTTTCGGGCAGTACTACTCCCGCCGTTGGGTGCCGTATACGTGCCTGTAGATGCAGCCCAAGAACCGACATTGCTCCAAGAACCCCCATTATATTCCGCCAACTGAGTTGCTCCGTTCCCAGAAACACCGGAGCGGTAGACGAATTGCAGGCGATTGTTCGGGGTAATAACGAACTGAGGGTATGTAACCGTACTGAAAAGCAGATGAGCCGACGTAAAACGGGAGGCGACGAGACGCAGCAAGGATGGCACTCACGTGCCGATGTTGAGATTCCCGAGCGTGGTGGTGATGGCGGAAAAGCTGCTGGCAGACCAAGAGCCTCCGTTGGCGAGGTTGGCTGTGGATTTGGTGTAATAAGAGGTGCTGCTGTGGGAATCCATCGCGACGTGGATTACCCCGTCCTGGGGGGAGACGCCTAGGGCAATGACGTTGTGCGAGTCGTCTGCCGAGAGCTGGTGGTTGAGTTGGATGGTGGACCAGGATCCATTTGGTAACGTTCTCCGTCCAAGAATTGCGTATCTGTTTGAGGTGTACCAGGCAGCATACTGATAATCCCCGTACGTGAGCACCCCGGAGAGTTGGAAAGAGTTGACGTTGACAAGGCCATCGTAAGATACAAAATAGATCCCTTGCGAGTCGACTACTGAGTTGGAGGTGACACTGACGGATGGGGCCGCCTGGCAAAAGGTGGCCAGGATGCCCAAAAAAGCAACGAGAAGAGGAATGTTCAAGAACATAGTCCCTGTACCATGCCGTTCTTTGAGAAGCCATGATATATTCCTTGGGAAGAGGTCTCGTGAGACGGAGGCCGGAGATCTACCGCGTTACCACAAGATGGAAATCAGGGCAGCCCCAGCATGCATCCGTGCTGGAAGCTCCGTCATGTGGACGAGTTGCAAGAACACGATACACGAAAGGCGGACCGACACAGGGAAGGAAGAATAAGTCGCTGATGGAGCTGATCAAGTGAGCACACAAAGTCTGATGGATTCATAGGGATTCAATACTTCGGAAGATAAGGCAGTTTCTCAACTAGTTTTTCAGAGGGGGGCCGGGAAATGGCCATGGATCGTCAGAAGCTCCAATGGATATCCTCATGGATACACTGAAATTGCATGAATATACGCGACGTATGCTCATGATTGAATAGTGGAAATATCATACCTTCAGTAAGTAGCGTTATTTTAATTTCAATTTAATTTGCCATTGTTGCGCAGGGTCTCTGTAATAAAATTCCTAGCTAGGAGCCTTCCTAAATTTGGCGCTGAAAGAGCTGGGGTCCGGGATTCTCTGTAGCTAGCAGGCGCGACTGTGGAACTTTCAACTGCCGGCTGGTGTCAGTCCGAGTAGGTCCGAGTCAGCAGATCAATTCTTCCCGACCGAGCGGATCACACGAATTACCCGGGGCCATCCTGGGTGCCACAACATCCGAGTCCGAGTCCAACCAGGACAGACTGGCAGGACCCATTCGACGGAATCAATTTGGAAGTGGCAGTACCCAAGCTTGCATCCTTTGGTACAAGCGCCATATAAAGTTCGATAATACTGTCTTTCGCAACGAATCAGATTCAATCTGCACACAGTACTTGCTTTTTCTGCTTTTTCTTGGCTTGAACACTTATCGTTTAAATCAGCGCTAATTTTTGGGCACTATGAGGACAATAAGGCCAATTCGTTCTCGATCTCCGAGTTGTATCACGGGCTCATAGGTTCATTACGCGTCCGCGTCAATAGTGATATCCAATACGCCAGTGGAATTATGATACCACTCGGCGTTCATCCTTCTAATCTCCCTAATGATGCCGCCCTCTCCGCAAGTGAAAGCTTTTCGCAGGCTGACATCCGCCGTTACCCTAGGCATCCAAATGTAAGAATGACAGCCCTCCGACTCGCGATCTGATTCGGTGTTCTCTTCATCCTTGCTATCTGCCCCGGCTAAAACGACCTCGCCGCATCTCGAATCTTCTGGAAGCCACCTTCCCAGGTGGCGACACTCACTATCCACGAACTGATGAACCCGCGTCTTCAGCTCTTCCGAGAGCGTTACCACAAGGTAAGGAAAGACATTTCTTTGGAGTTCAGGATACATGATCTACGAAGATTGATTCATGATAAAACAGAGAGAATGAAGGACCCCTGGACGTACCTTTCCCGCTGCCACCCCTTGCATCGTCATAGCGTAGAACTCGAGGTAGACCAATGTACCGATGATCAGCTTGAACATTGTTGTCAGGATGTGGGAGGAGTTGTATCAAAAATAAGGAAAGTCCGGCTTTCAGCTTCTACGGTTCCTTGCCCTGAGGTTTATATAAATGTGGCCCGCGGGATTGCCAGTTTGGATGCCACGTCGAGCGCTGAGTGACGAGACACCGCGATCCGCCAGCCCTCTCACTATTGACGTGGTGATTAACATCGAATCTAAAACCTATTAATATTGTAATGGATACGCTACCGCCTGCGATTTATTAGACATTCCGTTTTATCCTTCCCCAAACGCCACCAATATATGAGGCGTCCGGTTCATCGGTCCGAAGGGGATAAACTTTCACAACAGCCGCGGCGGTGTCGAAGTGTCAGTGTTACACAGCCCTGGCTTCAACTCTTTCCTTTCTACTTAGGCTCCGTCACGTTCAACCCAGTTGGATTGAGATGAAAATTTGAATCCTGAGCCTCAGATGAACCCGGAGAGCGACGAGTAAGTTCTTGGTGTTTTGCCCGTTATCTGCTTGAGGTTTCCTCGCTGATGCGTTGACTATCACAGGATTTGGTCTTTCACAGGTTCGTTAGTACCAGGTACAACCAAAATACGATTGATTGACCTTCAGCCTAATATCAGTTCTACGGGGCCATGGACTCCATCTTATGCGCCCGGAAAAGGTCTGGCGACCCATAGTAACACTGGAAGTTGATCGTCACCACCAATATGAGACGACTTTGGGATGTGATGGACAGAATATAAACCTGAAAGATATCTTTGAGCTGTGAGTACTTCTCTACTTGAGCCAGTGTCGTACTGAGATGTTTTTACAGCCAACAAGTCTCCCTCCACTCACGCGTAGAGATTAAGATATGGTACCGCTCCCAAAGCAAGAAGAAGGGAAAAAAGAAGGTTCTCGTGGCCTCTGCAGCGCATTCCTTGGGAGATCTCGTACGAAGACAGATTACTGAGTCAAGTGAGCTTGCGTCTCCTGCAAACGTTTACGAGTTGTTGAAATTTGTATGAAGAGGTGGAGATAAAGCTGAACTGTCAAGGGTCTGCAAGCAAACGGACGGCTACCTCTAGTCGAGGACGTCCACAGCGCGGGGCACTTCTCCACTTGAAGATAACCCCGCCCCCATCTGTGAAGGACGCTCTCCTTCCTGGAGCCGATGTAGAGTACGAGGAGCAATGTGACAGTGACCAGAGCTGTGAGTCTGTGCCGTAGCCTTCTGGTGTTTGTCCTGACTCTCCCCGTCGCAGCCACAAAATGTTCCTCTAGGTCGTTATCTGTTGTCAGCGAACCTGAATCTTGGCCTCCGTCAGATGCTATACCTGTCCCTGTCGACGACGAGCAACACCTTCGTCACCGCGTCCTGCGTGGATATATGGACTCCGATGATGAAGAAATCATGGAGAAGCCCCCGGCAGAAGACGAGCCTCTTTTAGAGTATCATAGTGATGACCCAGATAAAGGTTACATCGACATAAAGCCACTACCCTATCGCATCACTTTTGTCGGATGGATAGCCGCATCTATACTCCCTCAGTATACCGAAACCATACCTCTCCCACAGCAACACAACCGTGCCGAGCGATTCCTGGCTACATTCACTATGTACACGGAGCTGAAAGAGGCTTGCACGGAGAGCCAATTTCAGTGCGTATTCGACAGACTCCAGATGGAGTGGACGTACGTGGGAGGTATCGTGAGTGTGGTTCCACCCTTCTTCATTCACCATTCTTATTCCTATCCTTTGTTTAGCTTGTAGCACTAGCTGCGTAAGTCTCTTTCCTCTGACGAGCTCCCTGCCAGTATTCCTGATTCTTTCCTTAATCTAGAGTGGACACTGCCGTCTTCGCCATATCCTCAGACTCAGCGTTCCTCGTCAGCGACTATGCCAAAAGCGCAGTCGCGACCAGTAGTATCGCTTCCGGCCTTGGCGTCGCCTGTGACGCCTGGTTTCTCGTCCGGTACAACTGGGCCAGCCTACGCGTCTTCATCGTACGTATCGCGCTCTGCCCTTCTATCCCTTCTGCTCATCATTGACCGGATGTAGGATCGCGCTAAAGACGTGTACGGAAGTTACTTCTTCTTCGCCTTATCCTCCCGCGTCCCCGCTCTTTGCATGTTCACATCAGCCCTCTCCCTGCTTGGGTTCCTTGGCCTGGTGGCGTTCGAGGTGTGGCCTGCTGCGGTGATGGTTGCGTGCTTCCTTGTCGGTGTGCTTCTGAGCATGCAGTTCTTGGTGTTCGGGTTCCACTGGGTTGGTGGCAAGGTGGTGAGAAGTGGAGGGAAGGTCGTCAGGAAGATGACGGGTATTGGAGAGAAGGTGTGATAGACATAGACGCTCATATATTTACTTAAACTAAAACTATGTATTTATTTTTGTATTTTAATGTTCGTGTGCGCTCACGTGGCATTACGGCGTATCTTCTAGATCACTCGCCCGACACCTTGCTTAATGCTGTTCTACTTATCTCACGAGCTGAAGATCGTCGTGTGGCATATCATGATTCAGTGACGTTTGTATGTGCTACAACGCATGGTTAGAGATGCAGAGGAATATTGAAAACTGTAGTTATAATCGGCCTCATCCCAGGCGTTATAGTCTGGACCGGAATCCCATGGTTGTTTGCAGCCTGGCGAAGGGCAGAAACATCCAGCTCCCAACCTTCCGAATTGGTGGCATTAGCAGACCAAACGCTAACCGTAGGAGGTATTACGTGGTAATCGAGCGTAACCACCAAGACAGCGCCCTTGTCCGGATTCCTGAGATTGGCTGTGGCGCCGAGGCCCCTCATGTCGGCGGAAATTTCTCGAGCACGCTCTGCGATGTCGAACATCATCTGGTGGCGGATGAAGTTGTCGTCCGTGATGTCGACCACTGCAAGAGTGGCGGCTCCATCTACGGAAGTGGCGTCAGTATGCTTATGTGCGGAAGAAACATTTAGTACGTACGCTGATAATCAGACTGCCTCTGAAGGTCGCCGCAGACCTTTTTGTGATCCTTCCAGTCCTCCTTTTGACACTTGACTGAGCAATAATAGCTTTGGCGGCATCCTGTGCAAATCTTGGGCTTCTTGTCCTTATCTTGAAGGTTCATCGGCGTCTTGCACTATACAGTGGGAAAGTCAATGACGACTAGTCACTCATGAAGAGTCTCTCTTACCTTGGATTTGCGGCAAATCCTTAGAGGCATAGGGTCAAAATCGGCCGCCACAACCATTCGGTCTTGGAGAGCTTCGTAAAGCATCTTCCAAGACTCGGAGAGGGGATTGTCACGGAGTTGGTTCAGAGTAGTGAGCCCCCCAATGTTACCAAAGAAGTGCGACACCTTACGAAGAACTTGTCGGCTGGTAAGGGCGCGTGAGATCGTCCGAAGAAGCTCGGAGAGCCCGAGTATCGCAAACGGGGCGATGGAAGATGATGAGAACCGCACAAGCAGCTTCGAGGATTTCCATATTGACATGAGGAAGCCGTCTTCGAGAACGCGAAGAGTCCATACGTAATAGATGGGGAGGCATACGGAGGTCAAAGATGCTAAAGCTTCCAGACAGCGCAAATGAATTTCGGCCGGCTTCTTGGGAGAAGATAAACGGCGGGCGATGCTGCAAAATGAGGGGATAACATGATGAGACATTACGTCGTGAGTAAGTGCCTCAGATTCAGATTGAACGCAAAGGTGTCGGGTGATTTGCAGGACGGTGAGAAGCGCCTCAAAATTGACGGGGCTTTGCTTCTCGTAGAAGTCTAGTCGGGCGATAATAGAGGATGCGATACAACACTCTATGCGCCTTCCAGCGCTTCCCTCCAGGATGGTACTACATTCTCTAAGCGCCTCTGGCACGAAATTCCTACCAGCCGTGATATGAAGGAGGGATAGAAAGGACATAGAGAGTTTCTGGTCCAAGCTCTCTGCAAGGCCCGGTGGGGTAATGGTACTAGTCCAGACGTTAAAGGCTAAGAACGCCAAGCGTAGACCCCACACCTGAAAGAATGGCTGTTCGATGCCGTCTTGCCTTCCGCAGAGTTCGTGCAGGAACAGAATGAGGGCTTTTTCTCCACATTTCTGTCTGGCGGCGTATTCGAGGCTACCTTCGGGCCATGGTAGGTGGCATACGGTGAGGATCAACGGTAACCACCGGTAGACCGGGACGAAGCATTGTGCAAAGTTTGCAATCACATAATCGCGGTCGAATTCGAGAGCAACAGTGAGATATGGAAGCAATGCTATTGCCTGATCCGTAGACGTATGGTGAGAAGGATTTTCTAAGTCGAATTCATCGGGTGGGGTGTGATGGTGAAGCTGGTGCAATATATTGAGGATTATGGGTCGAGTAGATGAGAAATCATTGGTGGAGAGCAGGTCAGCGAACACGCTAAAATTGAGCCACAAAGGTTCTGCCACCAACGGATTGCTTGAGTTGGCCTGAGAAAGATTCGGGTTCTGTTGCTATAATTTTGTATTGTCAGTGCGCGATACGCTAACGGGTGGCGTAAGAGACAAACCATGTTGGAGTGCAAGATGGGAGAAAGAGATTAGGATGCTGAAAAAGAAAAAGAAGAGATTTACAACTATAAATAAGGTTTTGCGAGCAATAGAGACGAGGATGCGAACAAGCATGCGAACAAGAGGCCGCGGCCCGATAGCCACGCCTTGTCACGATCATGTGCAAATGTGACAGGATGTGTGTGTCGCGTAAGAAACCGCATTTCTCTTCGTAGAAACACAAGAATATTCCAGAGAATGTGGATCTTGAAAAACGAGAAGAAATTTTTAACGACCCGGGGTCCGCAATTTAGCTTACTTGTTGACGAACAAGGTTGGGACTCAGTCGGAGCCAGAGAAGGTTAGGCGAGAGGCCAAGGTTAAAGCTTTAAAGCTTTAAAACGTTAAAGGCTCATCACAAACTTCGAAAACATATACATGTATAAAATTCAAGAGGATTAAAACTGCATAGCACACATCACGAGCTTCGACAGAACCAGATTCACTCACATAGACGTCTCCAAATGAAACACCCTCTGCTCCCTGCCCGGAGTCGACACTGGGGTATGCCCAGCCCGCAGCCTTACATCCCAGATCCGTGAATCTGAATGATGAATTGAGGAAGATGAGCGTGCAGCGAAAACCATCTTGGGTCGCGGAAGCACTAGCGGCTTGTTTTTGAGCGAAACATTGATTCCGCTCACCAGTGCCCGGAATTTGGATGTCAGAGTATTCGAAGAGGTCCCTATTCCCCATGCAGAGCTCCCGTCCGCGAGGAGGACTTCAAGATAGGTAGTGGACTTTGGCATGGATTCAAGGACGTGGGTGGACGATTCTTTGATTGAAACGGACAAATCGAGGGCAGTATAGATGGCGTCAAGGAAGGACTCAAGCGCACTGTTTCCAGCTCCTTGGAGGTGACGGAGTTTTCCATCAACGATGAGTGCGCCTTGGAAATAAAGTCGAGCCTCAGGCGACGGAGGCGTGACACTTGCGTACCCAGACAGCGGGGACGAAGGCTCGCTCGACGAAGGAGAAAAAGAAAAGAGCTGATAAGACTGTAGGTGGAGAGGGCCGACTGGTGTCGAGCTAACGCTGTAGAATTTCTTGAACAGATCGGAAATAAGAGCTGGGGTCAT
>RZIO01000015.1:377271-396986 GCA_004338095.1 Gloeostereum incarnatum
ATCCTTCGGGTCGAGTGGGATATACGGCATAGACCAATATTTTGTCCCGATGCCTGTTTGATCGATCTCAGCCCAGCGTTTAGCTTGGGCCTCTAGTCCCTTCCGGATAGCATCCTGGTGCGTCCCTGCAAATGCAGAAAACACCAAGCTTCCAGCGTAAGGGTACCGTGCAGGAACAGCCATACCGGTGCATCTGCAGACGGTTTCGACGATGGAGGACAAATTGGAGAAATCGAGACGGGGAGAAATTCCTTGGGAATAGAGGTCGAGTGCGAGGGTGATGAGATTGACATTCCCAGTACGCTCGCCATTGCCAAGGAGGCATCCTTCGATACGCTCTCCGCCGGCTAACAGCCCTAGTTCCGAAGCAGCGACCGCTGTACCTAAATGGATATCAGCATAGAGTAGGGCCGGTACCGAGAAGAATCTGACCTCTGTCATTATGAGGATGGAGACTGATCAAGACGCTGTCTCGCTGGTTGACGTGAGTCCAGAAATATTCGACCTTTTTATGCACTTCGTTGGGAGAAATATGAAAAGATAAAATGAGAAGAACGAACCATGTCTGCGTAGTGGTTACTCGGTGCACATTCAACGGTAGCCGCTAAGTTTAAGATAACCTTATCCTCCGGCGTCGCTTTCCCCCATTCTTCGAGGACACGATTGGCGAGCTCTACGGCGAATTCGGGCTCCGTCTGGGAGAACGTCTCAAGGCAGTAGTTCAGAGTAAAATGGGTCCCTAACAACAACAAGGCGCGTCAATAAACATAGAACATATCAAGCCGCGGCTTCTTACCGGACCGAGCGTGCTCCTCCTCAGTGAGCCTTCTCACAAGGCGAACTGCATTCAGAGTGAGCTCAACGGTTTGCTGTGTTGTATTCCGAAAGACAATTTTTCGGAAAACTGGGGATACGGCGTTGTAGAGGTGTATAATACCATGCTTGGCGCCGGCCAAGGAGGCGATCGATTTAGCTATGAGGTCGGAGCGAGCCGGTGTAATGATCTGCATGGATCGAAGCGATCAGCATTAACAAAGTATTAACCTCACGTCATGAATCGAAGCTACCTGTAACGCAACATCATCTGGTACTTCGCCATCCTCAATAAGGGAACGAACAAATTTGAACTCGAGGTCGGAGGCAGAAGGGTACGCGACCTCGATTTCTTTGAAGCCGATATTGACTAGCATCCTGCAGAATATTCAGAATAAGACTGGATACCCAATACCAAATGCCTACCGGAACATCTCAAGTTTTGTCGCGTTAGACATGGGATTTGCGAGAGCTTGATTTCCGTCCCGAAGGTCGGTAGATAGCCAGGTCGGCGATGAATGAGCACGTTGTGCGGGCCATTCCCTAACATATCCCTCTGGAAACCGAACAGGGATATAGCCCTGGTACTTTGTAGAAGGATCGACACTGCAGGAGATATCAGTCAGTGTGTAATGAGACGCAGAGTCCACACGCACAGCATTGAGAGACGAGATTGCTAGATGTATCGGTTGGGGAGGAGGAAGCTACTATGAGCAAGCGAATCCAAAATTCCACGAGCTTGTTTAAATACGGAAGAACAATCCAAGACTTTTCGGGGAGAGTGTAAGATTGTACAGATCTCTTTCTCGACATCGTTTTGTCCACATGGACCCGGATGTGAAGGCCAAGGGAGCGCAGCAGCTGTGAAAGGTTTTGAGGACGTGATAAGCGCCAAGACGCGTCGTCAGTGAGGCACAGGGGCTGAGGCGTCGCTTCAGGCATAGAGTGGAGAGAAGACGTGAGAGGTTCCGATAACTTCAATCCACAAGAGGCGCATATGGCTGTTAAATTGGAGTACGAGAGCCATGGGATATCATCGCCATGGAGCCAGTGGATCGTTCAGATCTGAGTAGATGGACCGACGTATGGGATCATCAGCTCTGCCGGATAACATGGAAGAGTGCCCATGACAATTCAAAAAAACCATCGCCGTGGTTAAATGCTCTTTAGCGTCAACACATAGGATGCCAAGAAGCTGAATCCGTTGCATATACCAAACCGCTGGAACTGCGAGCTGAGAGAGTAATAGACTTTCAGTCCGATGTATCGGTGGGGGTACTTCGAAGAAGCTAACAGGAAGTTTAGAGAATTCCGCAGAGAAGCATAGACAATCAGCATCCAGGACCACATTGAAGCGGATAAGGCACAGTGCGCAAGCCATTCACTAAGTTATATGTCACCATGGAAAAACAAAAGCAAGGCAAAACTGTAAACGACCACGGGATGACCAGGCGGAAGCTATTGGAGGAAGAATGCATCATTGATCCGGAAGTTTTCTCACCCTTTCGGCCACCAATCACAGCCTGAGTTACTCATGTATTATGATAACCATGGCTGAAATTCGAATCATTTCCCGAGGACTACCCTATCCTTCCAGGCCCATAACATGTGGATATGTAGGACTACCACTCCAACGTCACATACGGATATCGTTTTCCCAGCGTTCAAATGAAATACCCGGTACACACCACTGCTGCGGCCCAGTGCCCGACAGGTTTTTTCCAGGATGCCTCTTGGACACTTCGTAAAACAGTTTTAATATATTGTCGGCCATATTGAATCGTTGTGCCCACGATCCTGTTACACAAGGGGAAAGTTACGAATGCGTCGTCGGCGAAAACAGGGACCGTTGACCAGCCATTTCAAGTTGGTGAATTGCCTGGCCCTCGATGTTATGTAACGTCCAATGAGCACATATTAATGAATCGAATTACCCCTCTTATCCTCTCCAGGCTCCAGCGCTACGTTTTGCAAGCATGCGATCCTCTTTATCATCCCTTTCGTGCCTGCCTGACTCGGACGAATGCGAGTTTATCCCTACCGCGTATGATGTATCTCTCACTAATCTAAGCTGCAGCCAAAGAGAAGTTCACTCAAGATAGCACGCCTGATGCCATAGCTTCTGCCGAATATCCCAGTGCTACAAACGCTTCCTCCGAGGAACAAAATAATATTGTCTCTTGGAGTGGTCCTCACGATCCCGAGAATCCTCGTAACTGGAGCAAAGAGCGGAAATGGGTAGTCACTATTGTGGTGAGCTTGTACACATTCATCAGGTTATTTTGATACTCTGCCTCCCAATTGAAGATCTAAAGCGTCCTTCCACAGCCCTGTCGCATCTTCAATATCTTCTCCGTCATTGCCGGCCATTTCCAGATCCTTAGATGTTCCTCATGGGTCTGTTCTCGAAAGCATGATGCTCTCGATATTTGTCCTCGCTTATGCTTTAGGGGCAAGTATTTCTGTCTAACCAGCCGCCAGACTAACATAATAAATAGCCGCTTGTGTGGGGACCACTGTCTGAGCTATTCGGTCGTCTCGTCATCTTGCAGATCTCGAATGCGTGGTTCCTCGGTATGTTAATTTGTCGACTAGATCGATAGCGTCTAATGTTCGAGGTCTCATCCAGTTTTCAATACGCTGT
Source organism: Gloeostereum incarnatum (assembly GCA_004338095.1). NCBI lineage: Eukaryota > Fungi > Basidiomycota > Agaricomycetes > Agaricales > Cyphellaceae > Gloeostereum > Gloeostereum incarnatum. The sequence continues at coordinate 380,729 of RZIO01000015.1, forward strand.
GCGCGTTCGCGAAAACTCCGACGCAGTTGCTTGTCTTTCGTTTCCTTGCAGGCTTTGGAGGAGCTGCGCCTCAATCTATTGGCGGTGGCATCGTAGGAGACCTTTGGTCTCCCGAGGAGCGTGGTACGGCGATGAGTCTCTACTCTTTGGCTCCTCTTGTTGGACCGTCCACTGGACCCTTTGTGGGAGGTTGGATAGCTCAGAAGAGTCGATGGCAATGGGTATTCTGGAGTGTAAGCATTGCGGACGCCCTCTTGCAAATCGTAGGACTGGTACGCGTAATTTCATTGGCTCTCGTCTGTCCAATTAATAATCCTGGAACCTTTGAGTAGTTCTTACTTCAAGAAACCTATGCGCCTGAGCTTCTTCGACGAAGAGCCAGAAATGAGAAGCAACAAGCTGGTGATGGCCGCATATCATCAGCATTCGACCGTGATCTTGTTCGTTCGCGGGCAGCGGTCATGGGCCGTGGAGTTGTCAAGCCACTGTCTTTCCTTGTAACAGAACCGATCATACAGATCTTCGCACTTTACATGGCGGTCCTTTACGGTGTGCTATACTTAAGTCTCACTGGTATGAGCATGTCAAACGACGCACGTCATTTTTTATCATCATCGTCATGCAGATTTTGTCAATGTTTTCACGGAAAGATACGATCAAGATCTCGGGGTTGCGGGCACCCACTATCTTTCAATTGCTGTTGGCTCCACTGGTAAGAATGTGTGGCGCTTTCCCAACAACCTCCAGGTTGAAACTTACAACGCCAGTGGGAGGACAACTCGGAGCACACGCGCTCAATGTTGTCTATCGAAGACTGAAAGCCAAGAACAGCGGAATGGGTAATCCTGAGATGAGGTACGTAGCCTACAGCTTACTCTTATCGGACTCATCTTCGATGCAGGCTGCCTCTGCTCATGGTTTCCGTCAATACGTTGCCAGTGGGATTACTGATTTATGGGTGGACAACGGACGCTCATTCTCATTGGGTCTTTCCCGGTACGTCCCTAGAGCTGAGGTAGACCCTCGCTAACGGGGTCCTATCTCAGATTTAGGCGTTTTTATCTATTCAATAGGAATCGGTTGGCGTAATCCTCTCTGACCGATAAGAGCTAACTAACATTCTATTTAGGCGGAAATTGGACTTGCATTCAGACTTATTTAGTGAGAACCTTGTCCTGCAGTCTTACACACGTCTGAGAGAGCCTTTCAATAGGTCGACAACTATGCTCTCCATGCAGCAAGTGCTATCGCAGGCGTGGTATCCTTTCGTGCGTTCGCAGGATTCGGGTTTCCTCTGTTCGCTGAGACGATGTACAAACGCCTGGGCTATGGTGAGGTTTGCCTGCTTGACGATCTCGAATTTCTACTGAGAAGGTCTTCTGCCCTGAAGGATGGGGAAATTCTGTTCTGGCCCTTATCTGTCTTGTTATTGGGTGCCCTCCACCGTTCCTTCTTTATCGGTATGGTTCAAAGCTACGTGAGTGGAGTCGAGCAGCATCTGTCGAGCAGTAGCCGGGTAATGATAGTACTTGCTATATGGCGATATTTTACAGGGATCGACGGAGGATCTGCAATTTGGTATCCGAGGATCCGGTGTGGGTAAGAGCTATTTATATCTTCGCAAGTTCTCGTCAGGATAATTTTTGAGGCGACGTGAGATTCATCGCAGGGATGCCTCGCCACAAAAGCGAGGATATTCACATTGCGGAAGCTCCCCATAGCCGAATGATACATTTTTTTCACGAGCATGCCACAGCGTTTGAGGGCTTCGTAGTTCATGACTAAAAATACTACATATTTCTCAGCCTCTGCAGCCTCTCCTTGGTAATCTCAAAACATTCGGGCATGCCGGTCTCGCACCATTTACCTCCCCTGATAATCCTAGCTAGACCTGGAGCGCAGCCAAAGATCCGCGCCATCCCTAAATTATTTCGGTATTATAAAAGGAGCAAAACACAAAACTAAACGACATACCATGCCCGTTGAATCCTGCAATGACATATTGACCGGGTAAATCAGGAACGGCACCAATGAATGGAACCGAATCCTTCGTCTGGGTTCCGATGGGATAAGTGTCCGGGTCAAAGAGTACGGATTCGAATGAACTTACCATTCCCAAGACACCGGTCCAACCGAACTCATGCCCTTCACCCAAAACCTTCTTGTCCCAGCCGCCTTGAGGAAACACATTCTCGAAATTCTTCAAAGCGTCTTCCTGGATCTCCGCGCTCCAAACCTGATCGTTCTTTGATCCCGTTACATCCTTGGCAATGATATCCTTGAGACCAGGGATCCCGCGGCTCGTTCCCAGAACAAACGCTCCGTCGCTCTTCCTCTGTATGAGAGAATAGAAGTGGTGTAATGCAAATCGAAGGGAGTATGTGTGCGTGAGCATGGTTGCCCCTGAGAAAGACGGCGTAGGGATCACTTTGTGCGCCTGGGCGCGCGTCGGCGTGACCAGACCTGATAAACAAGGCAAGAGTGTGGCGGAGTGTGCGTTTGTGGCGTGCACGATCAGGGGCGTTGTGAGTTTCCCCCGTGGCGTGTCAATCTCATAAAGTGGCGACTCCGGGGTAGACGTACTCGTCTGGGTGATCGACGTGACAGGCACCTCAGTGTAGAGGCTCAGTCCCAGGGGGATGGCAAGTGCGAGGAGGGAAAGCCCTAGCTTGGCCGGATGGAGATTAGCCGCAATCCATTCGAAAGCACCAAGTGCTCCAGGGACTCTAGTGACCTGTGAATTATTGATATACAATCGTAAGTCCCTATACTCGCAGGCATTTCTGTAACCCACCTCAATCGCCTCGGCTTTCTCAAAGAACGTGATACCGTCAGTATTCCCTCCTGCTTCCTTGTATTTCCCCCAACTTTCCAGGACGTACTTCTCGAACTCTTCACCCAGGATCACATCGAACGTCTTGCAATAATCAAAATCACAATCGATCTTGTGCTCCTCGATGAATCGCTTTACTAGCTGTAGGACGATCTTCTCATGCTCGATAATCTTCATCGCTTGCTCGGGACCATGGATAAGAGAGAAAGCGTTAAAACCTCGAAACGCGTCTATCACTTGATCAGCTTTGATCTAACATAGAAAGATATGGATCGTACCTGGGCGGCAATGTCCAGCATTTCTCCCACTAGCTCCAGACACTGCAAACCGTGCTTCAAGCATGATGATTTTCTTCGGTCCACCCGGCTGAGAAAGCAGCTCGTATGCAGTCAAGGCCCCTGAGAGTCCAGACCCGATAATTACACATTCAGCGGTCGATGGCAGTGGCCCCGAGGCGCCTTCGAAGACGATTGGATTGTGGCGGGTAGTTCGTTGCCAAATGGAAAGACATGGGTTAGGGACAGGAAGACCAGGAGCTGGAACGTTGCCGTCGAGTGGATGGACGCCAAGAGGGGTCGACATTATCGAGGGTCACGAGCGTTGCCAATGGTTCGCGAAACGGAATTGACGAGCAGCTTCCTTTAAACTGATAGGATTCGGAACGGCAAGTGCGACTCGGCCGAATGACCTAGATTCCTGTACGGAGAGCGCGGGAGGATCTGAAGATAAGTGCGAGGAAAAATGTTTGATCTATTTGCAGAGCAAGCGTTGCAAAGTCGTAAGGGCCCCTGTTTTTGCCACAGATCGGATAAGAGCCATAGCATTTTACGCTCTGTCAATGTCAGATAAATGTGATTTGCAGATCTTGACGCTGCACTGGCATTCGCTGCATTCTCAAGCAATCTTTCCCAAAATCTCTCGTAGCCAAAAAATCCCTGACTCGGGACTCGGCCGACGGCATGTAATGATTCGGGCGGTAGACGGACCGACCCGTTTATCGTTTATCGTCGGCCAAAATTCACCTGATCGGACTGTGACCCTTCTGTTTGTTTCACCACCAGCGGTATTTGCGATAAGAGTACCGTCGTATACAAATGGGCTGGACGAAAAGTATACCCAGGCGGCTTCTCCTCCCGATCTTCCTCTTCATCTCAGCATGGCCCCGAACTTCTCGTTCAAGAAGCAGAAAGACGCTCTAAAAAGTCTGTCTGACAAGGGATCTGATGTCGAGCTTGCTGTCCAGGGTCATGTTCGTACGCCACTGGAGAAGTCATTGGTTCTGAGACTGGACTGCTTCTTAATGCTCTTCGGATGTGTATCCCAGATTATCAAGTACCTTGACCAGGTAAGCACAACCATTTTACGTACTAGGTCGAGATCTGTTCTCATCGATTCTTCGCAGCAAAACATCACGCAAGCATACGTCTCGGGAATGAAGGAAGACTTAAGTCTTTATGGGAATGGTGAGTACTCAGTAACTGATCGAGTAGACTGTTCCTGAAAGCGTCGTCAGAGCTGAACTACTTCACAACCTATTTCAACGTTGGATATTGCATCATGGTACGTTGTAATAAACTATGATTTATGTACCACCATTTGATTGAGATTCCGAACAGTTGATTCCATCCCAAGTCATCATGACGGTACGCTCGTCGTTTGCCGTTAGGTCGACCTCTTAAGCTTATGACGATCCAACCCTACAGCACGTTCGCCCTTCTTGGTGGCTTTCTGGACTCGAAATTACCTGGGGAATCATGACTGGTCTTATCGCCATGGCGAGCAATGCGAAACAGATCTATGCCCTTCGTACCTTTTTAGGACTCTGCGAAAGTAGCGCATGGCCTGGTATGATGGTAAGTAGGTTCATGAAGAATGATCGATTTGACATTATTGATTCACCCGTTCCGTTCTCAGACGCTCTTCATGCATTGTGAGCCCGGTGACTCTCTTCCGATTCTCCTATTCTGACTGTCTTACAGGGTACACGCCGACGGAGCTTGCGAAGCGAATGGGCTTCTACCACTCGTGTCAAGCGATCGGAGGAATGATGGCCAATGCCCTCCAAACCGCCATGCACAAGACTCTCGACGGCAGAAACGGTCTGGAAGGGTGGCGCTGGATGTTCATTATCAACGCCATCATGACCGTCACCGTTGGGGTCACTGGGCTTTTCCTTCTTCCCGACTATCCCAACAAGCCAAACCCCCTCGCTTTTTGGTTCAACAAGGACCATGCTGAGATGGCTATGGAGCGTCTGAAGAGGCACCGACGCGCCGAGCCGAAGCCTATCGGATGGGCATCCGCCAAGCGAACTTTCACCAGCTGGATCGTTTATTTTGTCACTATTCTCTATGTTGCCACGGTCCTGGCTAGCTGGGGATATGCCTGTGAGCTGTTTGACTACTAAAGCGTCGACTGGGAGCACTTACACAAATCTAGATTTCTCTTTGTGGCTCAAGAGTTTGAAGAACCCTGACGGAACGGCCCGATGGGGCGTCTCTGAGATCAACGTCATTCCTATTGGAGGACAAGCCATCCAGGTTGCTTTCGGTAAGTCGGTTCTCTGTTCCATAGTTCGACCGCATCTTGACGTTAGTGAAAGTATGGATTTGGGCGCTGTTATCTGACTTCCTGAAGACTCGACACTGGCTGATTGTGCTTCAAGCGGTCATTGGTAAGACACTCGATATTCTAGGTACTGTAGATGGACTGACATGCTTCAAAGGTCTTGTCCCATGCATCATCATGTCCATCTGGGCGGTTCCTGACTCGGCCAAATACTTCGTACGACTTCAACATTCTTCCTAGAAATGCCTAATAATATCGTTCAACAGTCCTACTTCTTCTCGTACATACCGCTGGGAACCGCACCTCTAATCTTCGCCTGGGTATCGGACTTAATCCCACAGGACCCGGAACAACGCGCGTTGGTTGTTGGAGTAGGTCAGTGAACACATCTCCGACGTAAATCTTTGATGTGGCGTTGACTTCTTTCTCCCACTCAGCAATCGCCATTTACTATGCCATTTCGGCATGGTCGCAGGTTCTCGTCTGGCCTGCTAAGCAAGCGCCGCACTACAAGTACGGCTGGCAGGTTTCGATCGGCCTATGGATTCTAGTCATTGCTATGACTCTCGTCCTTCGTAGGATTGATATGGTTTATCTGAGGTGCGCGAAGTTTTTTGACACCCGAGACGGATTCTAACGCGTGGAAATTAGACCACAACGGCTTGCATTTGCTCGTGCTCAAGATGCGGCGGAGGCAGATGAGAATGAGGAGGAGAGCAGAGGCAGTGCTAAGGATGTTAAGGATGTTACAATCGTCCAAGAGGTCCCTGTAGAATCGCTAGCCAAAAAATAGAGTTGGTGCCAAGATAATCACGCCTCGTCACAGACACGTGCTCCCCTGTAACAGTCAATGTGACAGAGTGTGACTCGCCAGCCAACACGTGTTCATGCTTGCGCTGCCGCCCAACAATCCCTATTAGTATTACCGCCCTCAAGGGAGCTTTATCCGGTCATGAATCGACACATCGGAGTAGAAAAAACAACCGGGATTGGAGGTGGGATGATATCTGAGGCGCCACAAAAAGGCTGAGTGGCACACGCGCATTGACTATTCAAACAAGCATCCTCATACGCTTCGTTCTTAGTCTCAATATCGGCGATGAATTGGCCCGGAAGAGGCGGCCATACGAAGCTCTCCCTTATATCATGCAAGCCATCCATGAAGACGAGAAATACCTCGACGCTAGAATCTCTTTGGCCTTCCTCCAGCAAGTCCCCGACTGCGTGAAGGAGCTCGAAGAGGCGCGGGATTTAGGCAAGGTTGCAGCAGAGACTCTCGAAATCTACCATGCTTTCTAACGTTTAGTCATAGGCAAAGCTGTCTTACGGAGGTATCTAGGAGACAAGTGCTTCGATGACGACGGCCCTTCATCGGCAGGTTTTTTGAGATCCTGGAGACCAGACCGTACATGCGTGTACATCAGGCTCTTGTTTAGAATGTACTTCCAATCTAAACGTTATCAGGATGCTGTGTATGTTTTCTCTTTGTTCTTGGGCCCGGGCTAGCGATACTATCGTTGAAATGATGCGTTTGGACCCTTCCGACAGACTGCACCAATACAGTTGGCTAGGGCCACTCCTTAATCGCCTTGCTCGTGACGCAGATGTTCTTTTCTTTGTCCAGACACGTCTGGATCCAAACACCGAGATGGAGATCCTTCCTCGAGGAGGAACGCTGTTCAAGCCGCCTAGTCCTGTTCCTCCGAAGCCCGAGCATGAGGAGGCATTGTCGCAGCACCACGCGTCCGTACTATACACTGCTGCTCTTTTGTCATTTCGGCTGTATGGGGATTGTCTTCAATCCCAGATGTATCTCCGTGCTGCGGCTAAATCCAATCCACACGTTCTAACCAGGATTCTTGGGCGGAGTACGCAACCTTGTGAGGACTGCTACTCTCCATTTCCAAAAGTTACGTGTTCACTCACTGTTCTGCTAGCCGAATTGAACTTGGTTACGCGTACCTATAACGGCACGGAGTGCGCCCATGACTATCTGTAGGCACATATGATCGTTGTATATCAGAAATCCTCTCTGGCGGCTCGGCTTCAGATATCAAACGCAGGATCTCTGGATGGTGGACGACGTATGGAACTGAGCGGACAAGAGTGCGGAAAGCAAGGCAGCCGTCCTCAAGACATGCAGTCGCGATGGATGCTCTGTCTCCGAGACCCGCGCGGCCCAGTTCCAACGATGTACGTTTGTCACAAGGTATGTTCCATACTACGAAATGACGGGGCTAAGGTCTGGTTGACTTTCTATGTTAGGTTTCATATTGTGGGAAAGACTGTCAGCGTATGGATTGGAAGAAACACAGACCAGGTTAGTTGTCTTTCTAAAGTACTTCTCGGGCCACTAGTAACGCTTCTGTCTCCTTAGACTGCCAGAGCCACAAGCAAATGAGGGACGCCATGCGGGCGTTTCAAACTGGAAAGGCACTTCCCAAGGACAATCCCTTCTTATTTTTCGCGAGCGAATTCAACTGTGATTATATCCATACCTACGATGGCTCGTATCCCTCGGTGGGAAAAATTCCTAAGAAAGGGAAGAGAGGAAAAGGGAAGGGAAAATCATGAATGATAATTTCAGGTTAGACTGCAAGTTTGTGTGATACTTCCTAATCTACTTTGAATCTACTCGCTGAAAGTTATGTAAAACTCATCTCTGCTGGTAACTTAGCGTCTCTCGGGAGAGGACATTAACACAGTCCTCCTCCTCTCCACCGTCACCACCGCACAGTACAGGCCCAAGTATAGTCTATTTTTCAGAAGCATCCGTCTCACTCTCCTGCTCCTGCTTCGCTTCTACCTCTATCTCGACAACCTCTCTAGCCACATCACTCTCCTTTAAAGTCGCAGTGTAGGCGGGCGAAGGGGAGGCAGCAGGGGAGCGTGCGGAATCTCCTCTAGCTTCAGCTCCCATTATCACCTCTAAGCCATCCGTACTTCTGCTAGACGGGTGAGGAGCGGTAGATGATGCGACCATCTGTTGCGACTTCAGTCTCATCTCCTCTAATTTTTGCTTCATCCTGAACTCCCGTTCTTCTCTCTCTTTCTTCTGCTTCCTTTCCTCCTCAATCCATTCCGCGATGTTATCCGCTGCTTCCTGTGGCTGCTTCTTCCAGCCGAGAAGGTACCCCTGCAAATCAGCAGTAGAGAACTCCCCGGGCGGGATGCGAGAGGAGAAGACCTCTGCGAGTTTAGATATGTCGGGCGCATCAGAATCGTACGACTCCGGGGGCGGATGCCATTTCTCGGGGAAGAACCTTGTGAAAAGGCAGGCCGCTTGCTCTTGGGTGGCCAAACTGTATTCAAACTTCCTGTCGATGCGGCCGGGTCTCAGGATGGCGGGGTCAAGGCGGTCAGCGTAGTTGGTCTGAGTTCGATTCTTATAAGTAAGCAGAAGTTTGAACATAAGAGATAGACTGACGGTTGCGAAGAACAACTTTCCCTCTTCACTCCCCACTCCATCAAGGACGTTCAGGAGTCCAGACATCGTCACGGAGGAACGGTGTAAAGAGGTGGTCATGCCTGCGCCCGGAATGGCGATGCATTGTTCTTGCTCTTCCTCCCGTGACGGAAATGCGCAGTCAATGTCCTCGATCAAGAATATAGAGTGCTTGGGGATCGAAGACACCGCGCTTTCGAGGAAAGCGTCGTCGACACTGAATCGATACAGTCAAGCAATGTCGCGCAGCGAGAGTGTGCGACTCACTAATTTGCAGACAGGGACAGAGAATATATCTCAAGTCCTAGCTCCCCGGCCTACAAGGCATGATAAACAGTATCCCAACATTTCTAGCAAAGAGCTCACCAGTGCATAAATCGTAGAGCCTAGAAGAGGAATTAGATCTATAATCCCTTTGCGGCCGTGAAGGTCCTGACTCACTTTTTCCAGTCCCTGGAGGCCCATACAATAGGTAACCTCTTCGATGCGGGATCCCCGCCTCGAGATACCAGTCCTCCGTGTTGATAAATTCTTGACAGTCCTGGACCAGATCACGGATAGCGCCCTCCGGCAATATGACAGACGCCAGAGGCCTGCGAGCCTTGCGTTTCACAGTCGTCCAGATATACGTCAGACCGTAATGCTGGCTCTGGAAACATCAGACGGTCAGAGGAGAACGAAGGATATGCTAATATTCTCTTACCTGGTCCGCCAAATGGACAGTGACGTGGGGTTTACTAACGTCAATGTATCTCCTCCGCGCATCCTCCACGAACGCCGAGAGTACCGACATTTTCATCGAGTATATCCTGTTCGTCTATATCAGGTATCAGAAGCACATCCGGAGGTACACCGACGCACGTCAAGCGAATAGTGTCAGGATGAGCCTTAAAGCCGTGGCCAGAGTCCCTGTAGGCCGACGTGCCCTTTTGGATGTCAAGCCAGTATCCATTCCACCGGAAGAGTTGAGGCTGTTGGTAAGTGGGCACGTAGTCGGCGTTGTCGTTCTCCGCACCAGGTTTGACTGTCCATCGTCGCTGAGAGCTGGCGGCGGTGACACGAAAGTCGCGAGCACGACGCCAGACGCCCTCTTGGGTCTATACAATGAGACATAAGGAGAACACGTGCCTGGGATGAAAGACGGGGCGTACCAAGAACTGAACTACCCATTCGTACGCAGGATCGCCCTCGTTGAATTGCGCTGTCACCGAATACTCTGTGTAGGATAGAAAACCCATGTCAGGAATCAGCGAGAGGTCAGAGAATAAGGCGCGCACGCAGTCTCCATCTTTCCATAACCCACTGGCAAAAGCGTCTTCCGATCTCAAGCAACGAGCCCATGATGAGGAGTCCCACGTTGCTCCCGTTCAATGCAGTCCGAGAGAATAGAGCTCCGAAGAGGGATGCGATGCCCATGAACTGGGAGATCCCTGCCATGGACATCCAGTCGGCGTTTTCTGCGCCAGAGGTCGGATGGCGAGGATCCATGAGGAAAAGAGGGAATCAGTGTAGGAGATTGGGTCGAAGTCGCCCTTTAAATATGTCTTGCAGGTGGCGCCAGAATTGTTCTCCAGGCAATGCATTGACCACCTGACTCATGATTATGAGACATCAAGCTTCCAACAGACGCTGAAATTAAACAAAGGATGTTTCAAAATAAGGTGTGTGTATCGTGTACAGTATCGGGTCCGCATTTTGAATGGATGGGGATATGGCCGCCTCTTTTATGGGTCCATTATTGGGTCATGAATCAATGAGCAGCACGGTTTCAGTGGCTTCAGAGTAATATCGATACAAAGATCCGGAATTGCGCTATTAAAGTGACGCTATCGGGGAACTGGGCAAGGTCTCGGAGACTCAGGGAGTAACGCTGAGTCAATTCGAAGGTTCCTAGTATACATAAGCATCCGACTACAGATCGAGCTGAGGACAATGAGCGAGAGGATGCAGGACCAGGGAAATTCGCGTACCTCTAACGAAGATAGAAAGTTACGAACAATCCGCTGAAACGCCTCGGGTTCTTCAGAAGGTGGACTATGGCCTGACCTTTCAAATATGACGAGCTCAGCTTCAGGGATCTCTTCAAAGATCTCCTCGCTAAATGTAACAGGAGCGAAGATATCGTGTCTACCCACGGTCACCAAAGTTGGGGCCGAGATACTCTTCAACTGCGCGCGGACGTCATACTGGGGGACATTGACGCTGAAGGCTGCGTTGTGCGTCGCCGAATGGAAAATAGCATTTGCTCTAAGACTATATGGCAATGGAACAGCGGAGTTAGAATCGGAGGATGGTGCCGGGTAAAGGGGAAGAATGTCCGCAACCCCTTCCTCCAAATCTTTGTCGTCTCGAGCTTGACCGTTCCATAGACGAGTTTGCCGTTCTGAGTCAAGCGGTATCCCAGATGAAAGGATACTTGATAGGACGCTCTTCACTCCAGCAGGACCATATGCCCACGTATCCCGGAGGATGAGACCCAGAAGCCGAGATGGATGACGGACCGCATACTCCAGCGAGACAAATCCGCCATAGGATCCACCGGCAAGAATGAACTGATCCGCTTTGGCCCAAGCTCTGTGTCCCCCAGATCAGTAAACTTCCATATCTATCAGCCAGCGCCTACCTTAACTCTTCCAAGTCAGTGACCCAGCGCTCATGGGTGTAAGGGGGCTTCAGGTCACTATCACCGCTCCCACGAGCATCGTAGATCAGAACGCGGAATTCGTCCGCCAAAAACCCAAAGGATGATTGTGGCTCCAAATGAGAAGAGACTCCAGGTGCGCCGTGGTGGACGATAATCAACGGTTTTGAAGGGGAATCTCCAAGAAGTTCCACCTTCAATCTAGCTCCGTCGCTTATTAGAACATCCTGCATACTCGCGCGCGGATGATTAAGTACAGACTTAAAAAGCCAAAAGTCAAGAGCGACCGCCAGGATCCTGGCGGGGAAGAAAACGCGGGTCGTCACGGGGCCCAGGCGTGTGACGAAGTGGTCGCGACTCCCTATATTAACATTCAAACTGAACGACCATCTTCATGGATCTTCAATTCCCAAGGGAGCCGACTCTTACGGCGTACTTTGGTCAAGCGTGCTTCAAATGTCTCAAAGATGATCAAGAACTTCCATCGGGAGTGAGTCTCCAGAGATGTGGCGGTTGTCGTCGGATCTGTTATTGCTCCAAAGGTTTCGCCACATCCATCTCAAAATTGGTTTTTATTAACTGGATCTTTATTATCCAGAATGCCAAAAGGTTCCCTCTCCGCCTTCGTCACTTGTGATCTTGTGGCTAACACCGACAACTCCAGGCTCATTGGCCCATCCATAAGGCCGTTTGCAAAGCGTGGAGTCTGGCCGAAAAGACCCCTTCCGCTCATGAGTTTCTTGTCATGGATAATGGTGAAGCTCCTATGCTCGAAGGACTCGTCGGGGATGCCACCTTTATGAACAAGTTCAAAGTCCCTGATGACGTTCGGACGGAAATGAAGCTTACAATTTCGTTGGCGAAGAGGGAAATGAGAGAGACTGACTTGGTACTTATTGTGAATCAGCCCCGGTGCATGGCGTGGTAAGTAACATAGACCGTGCAATGGGCGGTTGACGCATTTTTGCGATTTCCAGTTCTCGCACAGATCGATACATCCGAATCGAGAGGGTTCGAGGTTACACGAACGACTCGTCTGGACTTATTCCATGCCCTGACTGTCGTCTCGCTTTCTGCTGTTCCGAGACCCACTGGGACAAAGTCCGCGATCTCCACAAGTCCCGCCCCTATCCAGATTGTCCAGGAAAGGACGGCCGTACACAATGTTAGATATTCCAAGAGATGCGAGAGGACATCAAACTGACAAATTTGATCTACCTCCCTCATCGGTTGAGTCCTCGAGGCTTCCTGTGGGGTCCAGTTCGGATCAAGTCGTCGTGGACTCCGCTCGAAGGCTCGAACTGGGAGAGTGAGTATGAAGAGGAGATGAAGAAAGGTACCAACCTAGAAGAAGGGTTCGAACGTCCTGCGAAAGCTACCGTTCCCTCTTCTCTCCGAGCAGCCTCTCAAGCGCTTTCTCTCCCTCTCACTATCCTGTATGCTCTTGAGAAGTTGAATGATTCGGACGCATGGACTAAGAAGAAGGATTTCACCGTGCATGTTCGTGGTTTCTAGATGTCGCTTTTGTATCTTCTGACGTCCGCGCAGATCATGGGTGCCACCGACTTTGAAGGCTATATGGGTCCTGTATGGGAAGAACTTGCCCACCGGCTCCCGGAAGCCCGTAACATTAAGGTCACTTGTGTTTCCATCTTAATTTCAATCCGACTCAATGACTCGTTCCTCAGCTGCTACTATGCAACCCAGACAAAACTATCCCACCGTACAAGTATGAATACGAAATGACATCCCCGATGCCGCTTTGCCCGTACGTACTCAAATCTACGCTTCATCCACTATCGACGTGATTAATCTAAGCTTCTAGAGCGTGCAAAACGAAAGGTGTCAGGAGAATCCATCAGAATATCGCCGAGTGCGTCTTTCCTGTCTCTCCCTTCCAACTTACTTCCTTAATACTCGCACAACTTCAGCTCTTATCACAAACTCGCCAAGAAACAAGGCTCGAAATACTCGAAACCCGACCTTGCCATCGCGTTTCATCCTGAGATGTCCCGAGGCGAAGGACTCCTGGAAAGACACCGTTGCTTATGTGATCAAAAATCACATTCCTTCCGTGTTCACAGTCAGTATTTTGCTAAATGTGCTATCGATGACTCGTTCTTGAACCTCTTCTTCTCCAGGCGAAGACTCGGGAGCAAGCTGAGGCTGATGCGGAGTTTTTGAAAGGAGCGGGTGCGCCTCTCGCTTCTACTTTGGGACCTAGGAAGAATCCTTGGGGAAGTTGCCTCGCTCGAGCGGACTTGCAGGAGACGGCCATATACGGATTTTACTCGATCAATGGATGGCTTTCTGGAGGATTCAAGTGAATGAATGCTCTGCCAACTTCGAAGTGGACATGAGGAGAGATGGTGGCTGGACGGTAGTGTAATTGTACAACAAGATATGTACCACTTGTCAACAAAAAGGTGATCAAACTCATGAATGGGAGATTGTCTGACATATAAAATCTATTCTCAGATGACCTATTATCCATGGGGGCACCGCGGATCGAACGCGGGACCTTTAGAACTTCAGTCTACTGCTCTCCCAACTGAGCTATGCCCCCCTTTATCCTTAATCAACTCTGACTTGCTGAGATACTCTGAAGCATTCATATTCCTATATTCTCCTTCCGTCCCATCCTCTCCTATTGGCTTGTTGGAGAACGCGCATGGTGATTTGCTGATGATTGATCCACAAGCTAGTATTGACGTGTGCTTCGAAGTGTCGCCAGAAGATAACCCACAAAAGCGGTGCAGTTGTAGCAAATTGACTTGTAACTTACAACATGTCCGTCCTTCCTCCTGAGGATGTGATCGAGAGGGCATCTGCTTTGAATGTCTTTGGTGCCGACGGAAATGAGATCACCTTTGGTTCCATATTTGAGAAGGAAAGGGCCGTTATCGTCTTTATTCGTGAGTTGCGATGAAGCTTGCCAGTGCAGATGTATTCTTATCTTTAGGCCACTTCTTCTGTGGGGTAAGCGGCCCATCAGGATTTATCTCATTAGCCACGTTTACACTTTACATTTCTTCCAGAGGTGCCAGGTACCGTTCATCGTTCTCTGGGCAGTATTATTCGTCGCTTAACCTCAACCAGGCCTATGTCTCGCAACTTGCATCTGTCTCACCAGACGCCCTGACTCGGGCAAAGACTAGAATCGTTGTCATCGGATGTGGCGAATGGGCTGCCATCAAAGACTACGCAGGTCGGTGACTAGTACTCGAAGCCGCGATTGAACGTACGTCTCTCAAATTCGGATTCTTCAGAGATGACCGGATTCCGCGGTGAGATCTACGCGAACCCCGACAGGGAGCTCTACCGTGCGCTAGGAATGACCGTCGAATCTCTCAATACAACTCCCGCCGGGGAGCAGAAGAGGAGCTACCTTTCCGGCGGAATGTTCAGCAATGCCATGAGTAGTATTTGGGTGAGACTCCTGTTCCAAGACTCCTTGTAAATGTATGCCTACTGGGAGGATATATAGCGTGGACCTGTCAAGCGTCCGAATTTGATTGGAAAGCAGGGTAACCTCTCGCAGCTAGGAGGAGACTTCATTTTTGGGCCAGGTATTGAACATTTAGCTCCAAAGTCATGGTATACTAGCTGACACAACTCGTGATCAGGAAACCAATGTACTTTCTCCTCGAAGATGAAGCATACGGAGGATCGTAAGTACTCTGACATCGACGCGAACTCCGAGTCATGTTATTTTGAACTAACGTTAACCGACAGATATCGAAGTCAAAGACCTCATGAATAAGGCTGGCGTGGAAGAATAGTATAAAAGAGTCAGCTACATATATGCTTTCGAGAGATCCACTTCCATTTCTACGCCTCACCATAGCTTTCCTATTATGGTGTTCCCGCGTAAGTAAAACGTGGCCGTGTTGACTGATAGTGCCAGTGACATATCAGCATCAGGAAGCGTCAGATTTAGAGTCTCTTTGACCGTTACTCTCATCTCCTCACTCAGGCTAATCGTATTTGTTCTCGGAAAAACACGGTCGCTACATACAGAATTGCGAGCCATCTCTGATTACGAACGAATCCAACGCTTGCCGAGTGTGTAATAGTCCTGTGACTAGAGCTTCTAGTCTCGTCTCTATAACTGTTACTTCCGCTTTTCAAACTCTTTTCACACGCGCGCCTTTGCTATTTCCTCTTCGCATATCTGAAAGCGATAAAATTACATCGAAAGCGCCCGGAACTTTGCCGTATCGTATACGGTAGCGCGTCTAGAGTCTTACAGACCTCTTCTTGACTCACTCCCATATCGCCGCTTATAGTCGACGTCAGTACTGTGTTTGAGTCTTTCTGCTCGACGATAACGATAGCAGGATACGCTCGCAATGTCGGCACCTTACGTTTACTCTCCGTCTCATCCTCCCGCTGAACTGTACCCGAACTACAGTCATCTTCCTCACAGGTCCCCGTTTATACCCGAATTACCTTTACACTCGCCATACAACTCTCATCCCAACACTCCTCACCTAGCGAGCGCAGGGCTTCCTGGGAGCCCGCACGACAACGCATACGTTCAATTCCCAGCTGCATCATCGTGGTGGAATCCCCCGCCCCGTGAAAGGCGGGTTTCCTGGCAGGGGGCCACATCTCCTCCCCCCGCCTCTGTGGAAGGTGTCACACACCTTTCCCAGCTCTCAGCTCCTCAGAATTACGAGTACTACCGACGTCACTCTTTCGGTGATCATTCTGCCCCTCTCCACCAAGTCTATTCACCCCCCTCTTCACAATTCTCTAGCTACCCGTA
>RZIO01000015.1:397055-413829 GCA_004338095.1 Gloeostereum incarnatum
AGCTGCCTATTCTCCTTCTCCATACAGTAATCCAACATTCTTCCCCCGACTCCATCCTTTCCTCGACGGTACAGCTCCCCGGCCTGATTTCCTCTTTGACCTATCCAAATCCACCTTCGAGCCTCTCCACCTCTACGCTCCAGGCCAAGCCATCCCCTTCGCCCCAGACAACTTCCGCGAGCCAGCTGCTCATCCTCCTGTATCGCATCTTCTGATCGTGTGCGATCTCATCCCGCAGTGGCCCATCGAGATCCCCCTTCCGTCGCAGGGAAACCCGAGCACGCTGGGGCTCGGCGACGTGTTGTACGGGATCCAGGCGTCGCTGCACATTCGGATCGTCAGGGAGGACTTTGAAGCGTTGAGCCCTATGGATCAGAGGGCGGTGACGCAGACGTTTCAGAGGAGGTGCCTTGCGAGAGGGGGAGGGGCATATGAGCACGCGGAGAGAATGCAGGGCGTGAAGCGGGTGGACTTTCTCCGTGGCAGGGTTTGGTTCAAGGGGCTCGTTCCGGCTGGAGATGTGTTGAAGTTGATTGTTGCTTGAGCGCGTGTTTTATGGACTCTTTCGTTCTTCTGGATTCAGGTGTTTACATACGTATGGATAATCAGTGTTTCAATGATAATATTGTATGTAACGAGGTGTAAAAATAATAAATATAAATGGCCCCCTCCCTGCAATGTGGCGGGAGACAAAAAAAAACTCTTTATTAGGTCCATTCTATCCACTGGACAGAAACCTCAGCGTTCTCCGTCTGGATACCGGAGCGCATAACGTCCACGAAGAACTCCCTTTCCTGATATTCCGCCGCCTTCACAATGACCCTCTTCAACATCTTCAACTTCCCCATCGCAGGAATCAGATGTTCAAACACAAACCGACTCGCCTCCTTCCAATGATCCCGACAAACGAACATCACCTCCTCCAGATTCACCGCCCTCTCCAAAACCTTCCCATAATCCGTCCTCACCGGACTCGGCCTATAAACCAACCGCAGGACCTTCAAAATGGGCTGAAAATCACGACACTCCGCGAAAAACAGCTCCGCCGCGATATCGTCGATCTCCAAAAACTCCAAAGCGGGAAAACCCCCGAATCGGATCATCCTCTGGAGGGACTCCTGCGTCGGTCGACCGGGGACGCGAAGGGTCAGGTGTTTGAGACCATGGATATACGTCGTGGGGAGTTTAGTATACGAATCGAAGGCTATGGCCTGCCAGTGTGGATACTTGGTGATATCGTCGCGCAAGCTGAGGACGACGCGTTCGACGGAGGGGATCGCTCCGAGGGCGAAGAAGCTCTGCCGTTCGATGCCTGGCCAGCTGACACCCATGGCGGGAGGGCCGTGGTAGGTCTTGATCTGGTCCCACGGGAGCGTCATCGACCTGAGCGTGGTCCAATCTGTCAGAGCGAGATGTTGCAGGCGAGGGCAGTTGCGGAAGAGGAGGTTGAATTGGGAGCGGTCCGGGATGGTCCCCGCAACGCATAAGGTCAGGCTGGAGAGGTTGGTGAATTGCGGAGACTCGTGGGTGTCTGAAGTGTTTAGTAGGGTCATGTCGAGTGTTCCTTTGAACATTAGAGGGATTTTGAGGTATAGTGATTCGATGCGGGCGAGCATGTTTGGGCTTTGGATGCGTTCGAAGACGCGTTGGTTGTATTTGGATATGCCGCCATCGAGCTCCCATGAAATGTGGATGGGAAGAGAAGGAACTGAGAGTACGCGCTGCACCTGAGCGTCGAGTAGCTGCGTGCTGAATCTAGGAGGGATAACGACAGAGGACCAGAACACAGCGTTCTTGTCTAGGATTCGTCTCCATTGAGAGCACACGCGGGACAGAGCCCACATCGGCGCATTGAGAGATACAGAGGAGGCAAATTTCCCAGTCGCCGTTCCTTCGTCGTACCGGGCCTTGACGACGTGGAATATCTCAAGTATAGTCTCGTCGGAGAGCTTGCGACGGGGAGAAACGATTTCAGTCACCTTGACCTGCTGAGAATGCGACAACGAAATCCCCTCATGATAGAACCAGTCTCTAAGCTCACGTTCCTCAACCTCCAGCGGGGGCATATTGGAGTTCAAGAGCTGCTCCATGCGACTGGAAGGGATCCGAGAGAGGAGCGAATCAGGCAACTTGAAAGAACTCCTCGGATCAATCCTGTTAAGCGCTGCTCTGAACAAGATCGGCACTCTGGCGAGCAGTGCTTTCTGTAGTTGCGCCGCTCGCTCTTTGCGTATTTGCATCTTCTTGTAGAACCATAAAGCGCGCTCGGTCGGAAGCGCTGGAGAACAAATAGTGCCTTGCAACCCCTGAGGCTCATCCGGAGGGGCATTTCCTATAACGTCGCGCGAAGCGTATGTGCGGCGCAGTGGCTGCCCCTTAGGAGCGGGAGTAGAGTCCGTACTTAGAACGGAAAGCGAGGCATATGAACGTTGAAATTTCCGCTTTTTGGCGGCAGGAGGTTTGAAATCTTCAGCCTGAGAGTCTGAGGGTGATTGCTGCCACTGTAGGACAGCGAGCATGGCTGCAGAGGGCGCGGGATTGGCGACGCAGCGGGATATCTTTCTTTTCAACGAGACCGCGGGCTGTACAAATTCAGTAGATCTCCTTATTTAACATGTAATGACAGATACTCACAGGAAGATTCGGCTCGGGCTGGGAGGAACTTGAACTTGCTTCGGAAGACATGTCGGAGGCCACTGAAATTTTGCGAGAGGAGAGAGAAACCCTTGGACTTTTTAAACCAGAGTCCATGGCATCTCGTGACTACTATTGTCTCCCAAAACAGGGAAGGTGCGCCACATTCTGGTTGTTTGGTGTGACTCACGGCCATGACATGACGCGCGGACCAATACTAAGAGTCGGAGAACGGAACGGAACAAGACAAAGATTTGACATAACACAGCAGCAAGGAATACAATGTTTGAGCAAGAGATACAGTGAGATAGCAAAGCGACTAGGTGTTCGTGGTTGTCGTGGCTTCATTAAGTTGCGGCGACAGAGCAGCGGTCCTTGCCGCAGAGGAAGTACCAATGTCGGGTGCAGACCTATTCTCGGGGGCATCGGGAGAAGAAGGGCGTTGTTCCGCCACTACCTCCGCCCCACCTTCCTGTCCGGGCGTATGCGACGACCTAGGGTCTTCTGGAGCAGCACCCGGATTCTGCTGTAGGATGGAGAAGACCGCCGGCTGACCAGATATGTCTAGCTCCACGTAGCGAGGGGGCCCACCGTGTTTGTCGTAAGCCGGCAGAGCGTCCTTGTCGCTCAAGTCCCCGTCATAGTCGGTCTCTCCCTCACCAAGCCGGCGTCCCCCTTCACCTATGTCGGCAGCTCGCGTTGGTCGAGTACGAACAGAAGGGAGAGGAGGGCCGGGAACGAATGCTAATGGGGGATATACACTGACTTCACCCGCTGCGGGAGGATGCCAGGTGGGTCTGGTACGAGGTAAAGGCTGCCGCTCATGGTGTGTCTGTCTGGGGCGACGCGCACGGGAAACGAAGAAATGGGAAGGAGGAAGGTTGTCTCTTCTCAGCTGAAGTATTCTGAGTTCCCAATGTTAGACTTGGATGGAAATTTAATAAGAGGGGCGTATATACATACCTCCGAAGAACGGTGCCAAGGACCAGTACAATTGCCAGAGAAAGAAACAAATATTCCAAGACAGACTGCATGTTTCCGATATTCAGCATGGCATTCATTGATATACGTCTATCACTCCCACCTTTGTAATGTCACTGTTCCTTCTATCCTCTGGCGAAGGGGTATTTGTCGCAGTAGGAGTAATTGTACTGGGATCAGGAAAGAAGTCCCCAAAAGAAGATGTTGATGAGGTAGATGTAGAGGTAGCGGTCAGACTTTCCGATGCCATCTATGGCGAATTCAGGGGATGGCGACGTTACTGCCAGGCAGCCCAATGGTGGTGGTAGTATGTAAAGAGGCGTAGTGCGGATCGGGATCGGATCCGGCTTCAAGTCTTTATGGCGTGACCGATTTGTGACCGATGGATGCAGCTATTTCTGGATACTCGGACTCTCCATTTGAGGCGTCGAAGGCTTTTCTTTATGTTTGAATCTGTAACTGCTTTTAACTGAGCGGACTCATTTGGGTTTTCTGCTTAGGACGAAATAATGATATCTCGCGCGTCTACAATTGCACTGGGGGCATAGCTCAGTTGGGAGAGCAGTAGACTGAAGTTCTAAAGGTCCCGCGTTCGATCCGCGGTGCCCCCATGGCACCGTGGTATGAGTCCTTTTTTGCAACTATCAATACTACGTAGTATCATTGCTAGGAGAGATTTGGAAATCCATTGCGCAATTTTAACGAATTCGAAGAGGTACATCGATATCGGAGGCTTGAGGCGGATCACTTCACCTGTGTGCCACACCGCGCCACGACATATTACTTACGCGTCCCTGCCCTGTATGCAGACTAATGATCGTGTACCCCCGCCTAAAACGTGCCCCGAGCTATATGAAGGGAAGAGAGTGTCTCTTTTCATATCCCCCCCGTCTTTCTTCCCTTCTAACACTTCCAGGACCTGATGTGCATACAGTCCTCCCCAAAGCTCCTGGCCACATCCGTTAGCAAGTCTGAGCAGAGACTCTCATCCAGATTGACAACGGAACCATTCTTGACGCTAACTAGATCTAGCCTATGTTTCCTGTTGAGGCGTTTCTAGTCTTGTGTACACCACAGGCTCAATTCGTATACTGTAAGTACTGATCTACGTAGAGTCTTTCACCTCTTCGTAGATCCATCAAACAGACTTCATTCATGTCTAACTAAGTTGCTTTTCTTAGTATTGGATCTGCATTATCATTGTCAGATTCTGCGGGGATAAGAAACCAATCCTCCTTACTCAGTACTTCGTGGCGCTGGACACCAAGTGATGTATTCCGTCCAATCAAAAGGCAGGTGAATCATAGTGTTCTCTTCCTCAGGTACGATCAAGGAGGAGCTTCGGGGGACCCGACTCTCGCTTTTGCCATCATGCGGGGAGAGAAGAGGTTCTGCTTTGGCACTATTTACGGCTACTCTCAAGATGTTGGGAAGTTGGAACCCATCTATTGATCGAGGAGGATGAAGCACTGAAGATGAACTTTCGCGGGAAGATCTCGGGGGTAGCTGCTGCCGTCGTAAAGCCTGCTTGTGCAAGTAGAGCGTCCATGCTCTCAGGATTGTCGTTCTTTCGGCCTGCGGGATTTATACTCACGTAAATAGAAGGACTTGCCCTCCTAATTGAAGAGTCCGCCATTAAACCGAGGTGTTTCACTGGCGGCATGGACAATAATCACCGCCGTGGCCCTTGAGACATCAAAGTAAAAGATTGTTTACTATGGAAGGAGAATAATACCAGCGTTTGTATCTCAAAACGGTATGTACTTGAAAGAGGAGAACTCGGGCATATAAAAGGCACACCGGAGTTCCCTTGGTGACTTCGGCCGGAAAGATCCGGCGTCAGAGGCCGAGATTGGAAGGGGCGGGGCCAAACAAAGCAATCACCAATCTCTCCCTGTGACTTTGAAGCACTGGCGCGAGCGGCGAGGACACACTCAACTGCTCTTTATCCTCTACCACCACATCGACGAACAAATCTTCGCTGCCACCGGCAACGACGACGACAACGACCATCTTTCACGACATCACAAGGTTGTTTATTTGATCAGTAATTTGGGTCGCAAGTGAAACCTGCTTTATTGTTCTTTTTCGTGAGGGCTTCTTGGAAATCATTAGCTACCTCCATCCATGGCTTATCAGATCTCAACAACTTCCTTGACTCCCTCCAGGCCTGCACCATCAGCGCCCCTACGTCGGGGGACAGACAATAGCATGAACTCAAGCCTCGCCAGCTCAGGCTACAACTCTTCTTTCACACTCAGCCCATCATCCCCCTCAGGCTCCTCCTACGCAACCTCCTATTCAGGCATCGGTGGCTCTCCGAATCGCGACTCTGGCGCGATGTACAACGGCTCACAAATCGTCCGATGCGGTTCGGTCAGCCTCAAGGAAGATGGCACGTTTGCTAGCTGGATTTGGAAATTGAAATGGCTCGTATTGAAGGACCAAACTCTGACTATTCACAAATCCGAGGTGAGTGATATACGGGGCTTCCCTGTATTATCTCTAGCCTAATTGTCTCCTGCGTGGCAGAACTCGCCACAACAAGGTGTCATCATGCTCAAAGATATATCCGCCATCGAACGAACGGACTTGAAGCCGTACTGTCTATTGCTAGAGACGAAGGACAAGCGGTTCTACATGTCCCTGAAGGGTGATGAAGAACTCTACGGATGGCAGGACGATATCTATCAACGAAGTCCCTTGATGGGTGTTAGCAACCCAACTAACTTTGTTCACAAAGTCCATGTCGGCTTCGATCCGATATCCGGTGCTTTCACGGTGAGTTCCCCTTCGCTCGCTCTTGGTGGCAGGGTGCATGCAGGTCGTCTGCGTTCTGTGGCAGAACGTGTTCAAGGCGTCGTGAACAGATCCTACTCTAACTCAGTCCTCGGCCTGCATAGAGGTTTATCTGGATCATATCCGGCGGCACCAACCCATGCCATCAAGTTGTTTACTTCGTTCTTCGACCCCTTTCTTATACACCTCTAGGGCATGCCGGAGCAATGGAGCAAGCTCCTCACCAAATCAGCCATCACTCGGGAAGACTACGCCAAGGATCCTCAGGCTGTCCTTGACGTCCTTGAGTTTTACACTGACCACCAAAAGCGCGAGATGGACGAGATGAACGCAGCCAACGCTGTGGCCATTGCGTCGTCCTCAGCCATGCGGTCCAATTCCAATGTATCTTCGGCAAGCTCCACCACTCTTTCTTCCTACGCCAGCGCAGACCCACCAGCCCGATTCAATGCCGGGACAGGGCTCGGCGGTATGCAACAGAAAACCTCTTCTCCTTTAGCTACTTCCTCTCGTCCTGGAGTCAATCGACAGGATTCTGGGTCAGGGGGTTTGAACGGCGATCTCCAACGCGCCGCGGATATCGTTGGGTCCGGGCATACCAACACCATCGGCTCAGGCCAGACCTCCCGTCCACCTCTACCACTCGCTCCGGGATCCCTTCAAGCGTCACGACCAGCTCCTCCTCGTCCTCTCCTCACAGCGAACCGACCTCCTCCAGCCCCTCCATCTAGCGGAGAGCACACTCCCTCTCATGCCGATCTCCGGGCACGGCAGAAGGCGCAGGGTCCACCAGGCGTTGGTGGGCTTCCTCTTCGCAAGGAGAGCCTTCCCTCTCCACGGCCGTCGAGGGAGGAGACGAGGAGGGATCGGACACCGGAGCCTCAGCAACCGCTTCCACCTCAACCGCGCTCGAGGACACCCGAACGGCCTCAGATGAATGCTCCAGCCAAGTCATCTCCCGCGACGTCTCAGCCTACTTCTCATCCGGCTGGCGGTGCTGCTGGTGCGACGGCCGGTCCACCTCCTGTGAAGCCTCTGCAGCCGAAGAGGGTGCAGGTAGAAGAGAAGCCGAAGCCGGCGAAAAATGGTGTGGATCAGGCGGCTGCGGCGTTGGAGAGCAAGCCGAAGGAGAAGGAGAAGAGGATCTCGACGATGACGGAGGTGCAGATCATGGAGAAGCTGAGGTCGGTCGTGTCGGACGACGATCCGAAGCTGCTGTATAGCAAGATTAAGAAGGTTGGGCAGGGGTGAGTGGGTTCCGTTGTTTCTTTTTCTCCGGGTGCTGATCATGGGTTCGTTAGTGCCTCTGGACATGTGTATGTCGCGAAGACGCTGGCGACAGGGAAGAAAATCGCCATCAAGGAGATGGATCTGAGCCATCAGCCGAGGAAGGAGTTGATTGTGAATGAGATTATGGTCATGAAGGAGTCGCAGCATCCGAACATTGTCAACTTCCTCGAGTCGTATCTCGTCAAGTCGAACGAATTATGGGTGGTGATGGAATATATGGAGGGAGGAGCACTGACGGACATCATCGAGAACAACACGTTGGAAGAGGATCAGATCTCAAGTATCTGCTTTGAGGTGCGTGTATTATACCCTTTGTCCTCCGTCCGTGATGCTGATAAGCGTCCGTGTGATAGACGTGCAAAGGACTGGGTCACTTACACAGCCAAAGCATCATCCATCGAGATATCAAATCCGACAACGTTCTCCTAGATGCCCAAGGACGGGTGAAAATCAGTAAGTCATCATCTTCTAGCCTGCGCGAAGGCCTTCTTGCTAAATGTTCGCCGAACAGCCGATTTCGGATTCTGCGCGAAGCTGACGGACCAAAAGTCGAAGCGTGCGACAATGGTGGGAACACCGTATTGGATGGCGCCCGAAGTCGTCAAGCAGAAAGAGTACGGCGCCAAGGTGGACATCTGGTCACTGGGCATCATGGCGATCGAGATGATTGAGAACGAGCCACCGTATCTCGACGAGGAGCCGTTGAAGGCGCTCTACCTGATTGCGACGAACGGGACACCGACGCTGAAGAAGCCGGAGGCGCTGAGCAGGGAGTTGAAGAGCTTCTTGGCGGTCTGCTTGTGTGTGGATGTGAGCAGCAGAGCGACGGCAAACGAGCTGCTGGAGGTGCGTTTTTTTTTATCTGATGGCGTCCATCGGTAGCTTACCCGCCGCGTGTTTTTCTTCTCTACAGCACGAGTTCCTGAAAAAGGCGTGTGCCCTGTCAGGCCTCGCTCCTCTCCTCCGATTCAAGACGAACAAGAGTTCGTAAAGAGGCTTCCTTCTCTTCCTTATCTTCATCGTTCTCTTCGGGACCATCACGCACACTCTTCCTTCCTTTTCTGCTCTCTCTCTTTTGATTCTGCTACTTACGCCGACGATACCTAATGTATATGTCTTTCATTTTCTTCTCTATCGTCTATCTATTGTTTTCTGCTCTCCCTTTCCTAGTGGAACATGGCACACGAGCATGGTATTGTACCATATTACAGTGAAATGAATATAGCACTAGATGTGAGTAGCGCACCGAGCGCTGTTCGGAGAGTGAAGCGTCGTATCCTGGTGAAACCGTTGTGAAGGCGAAGCTCAATCGCCCCGCAAGAAACGAATAACACAACCAATGCGCTAGGAGCGTTGAGTACTCTCCCTGAATCGCCACAACATGTTCCCGCCGGCCATCTCTGGGAACTGGCAGTACAAGATAAAGTCGTAGTTCGGATACGGGAAACAGAACCTCCTCGTAGAGAACGGCGGGTCTTTTCGATGATACGAATTTCCCCAGGCCTTGCAAGAACCTGGAGGGCCTGCCCTCGCAGTGTCTATGCCGCGTAGAGAGACTCTGGGCGCAACTAGGATAAATAACGTGGACTTGCGTCAGCGTTCTTGTAAAATCGTCGCACACAAACCAGGATAACTGCGCCCTAATATTCGGAGACTTTCCAGCGAGGAGACCGGCTGGGGCTCCCAGAATTTGACTCTGAGAGTAGGACATAGCAGAGAGCAGGACAAGACAGAACACTATCTGCGCCAGTGTGGTGTGCATATCTTCAGATATACTACATCTAGAAGGTAGCACACGAATGTTTTCTGCAAATGGGAGAATTAGCATGTTAGTGAGGAGCCCGCAATGAAGGGAGGGGACTGACAGACCTCCTCCCCACTAGCTGAGCACCCAAAGAAATAATGTACAAATCATACACATAGAATTTCTACTGCTATACCCTACTTACTACTACCGACAAGAAGAACGGGAGGAAGAATATACGTACTACACAAAGAAGAACACTACGACAAAAGGGATCTCGAAAGAAAAGGTAACCCGGTACTTAGGGTAGAAACAGAATGGATGTATCGTATCGCGGGGAGAGGGGATATAAATATATATATAGAAAGAGAGAAACGGAAGAGGGCAGGGCACATGATAACTTTTGGTAGTTATAGGACGCATAAATGTAAGACGAAGAAGAAAAGTGCATGGGGGGTTTGGTTAGCGAACATATACGGTGAGCCATAATATACAAGTGACGAGTATACAATCCAGGATCAGGATAATCAGAATCGTCCCGTGGCCAAGATACGATAAAGCGTGTTGGCCTCCTCAAAGCGGGCGTGAATCAGGCTGAAGTGCGCCATCTCCGTCGTGTCCGTGTTGCCATCAACGATGGAGAGTTTGATCAGAGAGGTGTAGAACCGACATAGCTGAATAAATGAGTACAGTCAGCGGGGGAAGACGAGTATGACGAGAGACGCACGTTCTGTACACCCTTCGCAAACCGGTCATCGCTGATCCGTCCCTCCCTTTCGTCCTGCTCCGCTTGGTCAATCCAGTGGATACTCTCGCTGATGAAGCGGCCGAGGACCTCGCTGTAGACAAGATCCCCGACGGTGTACTGCCCACTGGCAGTAACGGTCGGGTCCCGCAACAGTCTACCCATGAGGTCAAACGTCGGCAGTGTAGGTGGGAGGTAGATCAAGATGTTGAGGAACGGTGCGGGAAGATGACCGGGCGCCTTGAGAAGCTCGACGAAGAGGGGATGAGCGAGGGTGGGGTTGTACGCCACGATGGGCGTAATGTCCAGTGGGGTCAACATCTGGGACGCAGCCAGAGCCGGAATTATTGGGGTGACAAGCTGGAATGAAACCACCTATTTAGACTGCGATGGCTCATATAGAAAGAGCTCGACATACCCGCTGCTCTGACAAAGTCAACGCCCGCTCTCGAGCAGTCAACAGAGCGTTCATGGCCTGGGCGAGATTGTCCCTCTGGGCGTCTTCCTCAGCTGTTATATAACGGAGCGGGGGAGAAGGAGTAGCCCTCGCCGACGAGTAGTTGGTGTGTGTCGTGGAATCGTAAGTTGTGATATCATCTCTAAAGCAAAGCCAAGCAACATCAGTATGATGGGGATCCGATCATCAGTTCAGCCAGACGGGACGCACAAATCATTATTATACAAATCGTTGTCCAAAAGTAAATTAGTAGCTCTAAGCTTGGGGGGTAGCGGTGACCGGGCAAGAGTGCTAGGGGAATAAGGCCCGATCTGGATAGAGATCGGCGTGGGGCGGTGACAAGCGAGAGAAAGTTTCTTACGTCGTTACCGTCACCCTTCAGAATTTTCCATAATACCCATACCAGTTGTTCGTTTGTGCCAACTTCGCCATGACTTGATAAGTCGATCGCGGCCTCTCGTTCCTTGACAAAGGTGATGAAGAGGACGGACTTGAAGGGGTTGATCGCAATCGGATGGGGCGCGTATAAAGAATACAAGATAAAAGAGACGAGAATACGCTGTTCCAACTTTTGAAGTTGGATAGTTTGTTCATTATCCTGGTCCTTGGATCATGATATGGAATGAAATGGATATACTGACCTCGCACGGAGTATTTGGATCCAATAACGGCAACAACGCGTCAAGAGCCAGCTGGAACCGCGATGTGGGCTGAACAAGCTGAGAAAAAGCCTGAGCAGCGGTTGAGCATGGAAGCGAGTAGGCCTGGGTAAGCAGATTCCCAACGGATGCCTTGAGTTTGGTGTCCTCAAACGCCGCCGGTACCTGCTGCGTCGGAAGCGCCGCCGTTGGAGCCAAAGGTGAGAGCACAGAAGGCATGTCCAGCCAAAAGATACCAATTTCCGTCTCCAAGTAACCAGCCAGGCTGTTGCTCGTCCTGGCTCGTCGTGGTACGAACGAAGGCCAAGATGTCACGACCTTGCATCGTGGCCTGTCACAAGATGTAAATAACTGTCAATAATAGTGTGGCGCTTGTGAAGAATTTATGTGCCTGATATTGCTTATTTAAGAAGTTGACAACTTGAAGCTTGACCATGAATAAGAAAAGGGTCTCTCGCTCGCTCGTTGGGTTACCTAAAAAAAGGATGAGAGGTTCTTGCGGTCGGAAAACCACGCTGACTCTCACGAGGTCAGTGGGGGCACCGCGGATCGAACGCGGGACCTTTAGAACTTCAGTCTACTGCTCTCCCAACTGAGCTATGCCCCCTGTATAAAGATATTACAATTGAACAAGTAAAAGCCTCCTCAGGCAGTTAGTTGAGAAGATCACCCCCCTTCGAACCTCCCCGGCGCCACGTAGCACAACATACAGTGTGCTAATACTACACTAATTGAAGGCAGGGCGCGTGGCCTTTATTTAATCGATGCTGCTGTGGGTCGATCAGGGGGTCGATGCAACTTGCTACTAGCGTGGACTGCCTCGTGCTTCGAGACAAACTTGAATGGCGTTCCAGCTGTCTTGATCTGGTGAAGACTCTTCACCTCTAAAATCCCACATGACTACACCACACATACACCACGACCTTCGCCATCATGGACGACGAAACTATGCTCCTTGTTGCCCAGCTCTCCCTTCAAGAAATTGAGGGATTCGCTTATGGCAACAGAAACGAGGACGAAGATTTTGCTTTGCGACTTCAGGCAGAGGAGCTTCGCGAGTTTATACGCCTCAATAGTCAACTTCCCCCTCCACCGGAAAACGTCCCTGAAGCAGGACCTTCGGTGGGAATCTGGACTTCTCTTTTGCCCAAGTGACACTGATCAAGTTCTTGCTAGTCCGATGCCCCACATCAACAGCTGGATCCACTCGGCGAAGGGAGCGAGGTAAGTTTTGGATAGAGAAACTAATGTATCAGCCGCATAGCACTGATTTGGGTATCTAGGAAGAGTCGGGCGTCTTTTCCCTGTTGTCGCTCGACTCATTGCCCGGGACGCCCCAAGGAACACCTTCACCTTCACCAGGTTCGAGTTTACTCTCAATAAATCCGAATCTTGCTTCCCAGGATCAGCGCGATCCTCCAGGCGACGATGCTCCCGATACAGGCTCTGAAATCGACGCTACCCTTTCAAATGTCGAAGAAACGGCCACAACGCCGTGCGCGCTTCATTTGTCACCATCACATGTTCTTATTTAACTATTAGTAGCAGAATTTACCCTATATGCATGAGATGCCTCGACGAGATCCCCACGCCCTCCATCTTCCGAGCACCTTGCGGGCACAACTTCTGCCTTGACTGTCTCGCGGACTACCTCAACTCCTACCTCACCAACGAATCTCTCCACCCACTCCGCTGCTGCCAGCTAGACATTCCATCTCTCGAAGCCCTCGAACTCGTCGAACCTGACTTACGCACCAAATTCAACTTCAAACTCACGGAATATCTGACCCCGGTCCAGGAGCGCTTATATTGCTGCAACCCTCGATGCTCCATCTTCTTAGACAGCACTGTTGCTATACACGATGGAATTATTGTGTGCCCAAGCTGTGACACGAGGATGTGCGTCGCATGCAAGGAGGTAGACCATCCGACACAGCCTTGCGCCACAGCAGGTGATCCGGAATTTGTGGCGTTGTCGAAGGAGCAGAAATGGCAGCGGTGTCCTGGATGTCAGAGCACGGTGGAGAGGACTGAAGGATGTCCGCATATGGTTTGTCGGTGCAAGGTGGAGTTTTGTTATCGATGTGGTGAGGTGTATGGAAACCATGTTTGCGCTGTGGCGGATTGATTCATTGACTGAACGGGTCTCTTAATTCTTTGTTGTGATCTAACAATGACTTTGCATCTGTGGGGACTCTATGTACATTGCATTATATTGGTCTTCATTTGGGTATCATGTCTTCGGACGTCGTTCTATGTGCAAGAAGATAGACGCCCAATAAGAACAAAGCTTAAACCACAATCAGAAGCCGTTGCCTAGTTCAATCCTTCTTGCTCCTAACGTCCACGATGGCCGATGACATTGATAACGTCGATATCGAAACATCCATCCTTATCGTACGCATCTCTCTAGACGACATCGAAGAAGACCAGCACAACTATGGCCACAATTCAGACGAGGCTATTGCTCTTCGAGTACAAGCGGAAAATCTTCAGAGCATGCTAGACACCCTTGAAAGTCTTAGACTTGCCCGCAGTCTAAGTGAAGCCCTGAGAAGAGATGCTCAACTGATTGAACGTCTCGCAGTCGTCCATCGAGGAGAAGAGGAGGATCACGCTTGTGCCGTAGCTTTACAAGGAGGGCAGCCGTTGCCTCCCCAGTCGAATTCTCAGCGATCGCTCGAAGATCCAAATTTTTTGAATGCCAGGTGAGGCCATGGTTGCGTTCATCTGATAAGCGTACTCACCGATTATAGACCAGCCGAACCGGAGGAGATGGAGAGGGAAGCAAATGTAAACGCCGAGGAACCGTGGTAAGTGCCCGAAACCTTCTCACTTGGACTGAGTCTTGCTAGAGCGAAATTGATAGGACTGTTGATGATCTCACGACTGCTATGGGAGAGGTAGATCTTGTCAGAGTATTGACAGATCCTTTTGAACGCGCAGGCCGGTACGTTGCTCTGTTCACGATCCAGTGCCAAGTTTTGACTCCAGAGTTCTATGCAGACCATTGAGGATCGATTGTATAATCTGCGGAGATGCAATTCGCAACAACAGGTTAAGTATGACTGCACCATGCAGCCACGACTACTGTCGTGAGTGTCTGACCGATCTGGTGCGAGCATGCATCGGAGACGAATCCCTTTATCCTCTGCGCTGCTGTCAAAGAAACCTTGAAAACGAGGAAGTATATCCACTCCTGCCACGCGCTTTGCTCGAGCAATTCCGCACAAAGTCTCTCGAGTTTGGCACACCCGCAGCTTCACGCTTGTACTGTCCTAACCCCGCTTGCTCGGCTTTCTTGGGTTCCACGACGGATACCGACGAAACCATCGTGACGTGCGAGAAATGCGGAGACAATGCGTGCACTCAATGCAAACAAGCTGCACACGCAGGTGAGGGCTGTGGTGAAAGCGAGATGCTGCAGGCTGTCAAAGAGTTGGCTCGAACGGAGCGCTGGCAGACGTGCCCTGAATGCAACGCAATTATCGAGCTCGCGCATGGGTGCTACCACATGACGTGTCGTTGCCGATCACAGTTCTGCTACCTTTGTGCCGTTCCATGGAAGAACTGTACGTGCCCACAATGGGACGAAGGTCGGCTTCTAGACACTGCTCAGCAGCGGGTACGCGACGAGCTCGGAAGGCGGGCAGTTCAGATGGCACCACAAGTTCTCCAGGAAAGGATTCACGAGAGAGTACAACAGCTTCGGCACGATCATGATTGCATAGCCCATTCTTGGAGAAGAAGAAACGGTGGTGGACAGTGCTCTGAGTGCTATCATTATTTGAGGGAGTTCTTGCTGGTACGTCTTTTTCCAACTCGAATAACACAGAGCGGAGAACGAATGCGTTGACATGCGGGATTCCATCCAGGTTTGCAGGAATTGTTCTTTGTTGGCCTGTGTACGTTGCTCCAGGAACAGATTGTAAGCAAAGTCATATTAGTTGTTGAAGCGAAAGGAAAGGAGGTGTGGTAGCCTTCGAGTCCTTGCAAGTGTACAGATGTATTCCCAGTATGCGGTTTCAGTCAGTTCCCGTTTGGTTTGTGTTCAACGGTGGAACTTCAAGTTTTGTCCTTGAATGAGATCGTCCTCAGCAATCATAGAAGGAATTTCATCCGGTGGGCCATATTCCGGCTGAAAGGAGGGAAGATTTCTGGCGAAAGCTTCACATAGTAGTGTCGGTTGGCGGGAAGAGAAGAAAATTGAGAGTCACTGTCAGACACCGTCACAAGCTGGTCGGATGATCATCGGCCTGATGTCCGCTTTGGCCATGATCCGCATCGGCGCCTTTCGATCACCATCTCAGATTTCTGTCTCACCTGCTCCGAGCCTACAACGCCCACGGAAAGAAGACCAGCACCAGAACTCAGACGAAAAAGGCCAGTTCCCTTCGAGTACATCCAGAAAATCATCAGAATATACTTGAAAATCTTAGACTTGCCTGCAGTCTAAGCGAAGTTAAAGCCCTAACAAGATCTGATGCTCAACTGATTGAACGTCTCGCAGTCGTTCATCGAGGAGGAGAGGATGATCACGCTTGTGCGGTAGCTCTGTATCGCTGCTCATATGCTATAGTGGGCTGTACATCTCACCGATCCATCCTTAAGAAATTGTAATTCCGATGAACTTGAAGAGAAAAATTATTGACATAAGTAGTAGATACACCACGTCATTCGAAAGCACCAAACAATATCATCCCTCGTCAAGAAATACCCAACCACATCCCTCACTGAATTCAAAGAGGAGCCCTGACCTCCTCAGCTCATCTTCGTCAAACACGGACGCCGATGTATCTTGAGAGCAACGGCCGAGATTTAACCATATCGGTGTACGTCGGTTGAACATAGGAAATCAATTGCAGAAAGAGCCAGTTCAGCTTGGGCACCAACTTCTCATCATCAGGGCCGTCCTCGGTGAATATCATCCTGCTCAGAACCTTTCCAACGTCCCACTCGTGATCCTGCCAAGCGCATGGTTCCATGTATTCCAACGAATTCAGATCCGGGAACATCTTCAACGTGTCGATAAAGTCCTGGGTCTCGAGAGGGACGTACTCGAGTCTGAGGTCTTCAAGGGATCTCGGGATCTTTTGCAACAGGGTCGAAAGCTTCCATGTGTTGGTCAGTCCGGGAGGATTGCTCTCGTCGCAGATATGCAGGTTCAGCTCCAGTAAGTTGGGGCATATCATCGACGACAGGACGGCCTCCATCCATGACATCTGAGGTGAGATATCGAATCCAATGGCGCTGAATAGGCGAAAGAGTATGACGTTAACGCTAGGTAACGTGAACGCAGGAGGTGGCAATGTTGGATTGGACGTGGTCTCCTTGCAAAAACTGAAATGCACTCGCTCGAGAAAAGAGCATTGAGATAAACACTCGAGTGTTTTTTCCAGTGGTTGGTCGTTTTCGAGGGAAAGCCTCGTCAGCTGACCCCATGGAACAGACAATAGAG
Organism: Gloeostereum incarnatum; assembly: GCA_004338095.1. NCBI lineage: Eukaryota > Fungi > Basidiomycota > Agaricomycetes > Agaricales > Cyphellaceae > Gloeostereum > Gloeostereum incarnatum. The sequence continues at coordinate 413,823 of RZIO01000015.1, forward strand.
AGATGTT
>RZIO01000015.1:414095-435027 GCA_004338095.1 Gloeostereum incarnatum
GGATGGCTTCCGGAGCGTTCCAGGAATAACTCCACGAATGACTCGTCCAGCAAGCAATTATAAGGATTCACATACACCGACCAGAGCTTTGGGAAGGAATTGACGATCTTGTTCCAGTGAAGGCATACTTCTTTAAGAACTGTGGGTGCTATCCATATGCAAGTATTCGTCGCCTGTTCCAGTGGATCCTTTTCCGATAACGTGCGGTCGAATATTTCTCGAAGAATTTCTGTGGGTAGCTTGCGAATCGGCGCTTGCAAAGACTCGCAGCGGCGTATGCGGGTCTTAAGGTCATGCTCTCGGTTTATCAGGAGGTTGAGCGCTGCCTGAGCTCGTTCGATTTGAGAGACTAGCGCTGCTAAATCCGCCTTTGCATTCTGCAGGCACTCTTGAGTTTCGGGAGACGGCTCAGTGTAGAAAGGGTTTGCCCGAATGGCGGAGATAAAGTCAGTAAGTCTTGTCGTCGGATCATATGGCGGCGCGGTGTCGTTGCCGACGACGAGGCTAGTGTCGGTGGTATTGAGAGAGATCATGACGGTGAAAGAAAGATGGCGGGGAGAGAACAAGGTGAAGGTCTGAGGCTTTATATGAAATGAGCCGAGCAAAAATACAAAGAGAAAGTCAGTTCGTGGCAACAATGGTTCCTTTTCTCTAGGCATGTGGTGCCGGATCAGGCTGATGAGGATTGAATATCGGTGAGTGCTGTTTCGGTCTAAGTAATGACTCCGGGTCTACTCAAGTCGTCAGCAGCATCGTTTATTGTCTTTGAACCACATATTCGCGTAAGAAAACATGGTTCCTTGGGCGAGCGACTGTGCTTTAATGCTATTTCCAAAACTCGGGCGCGCAGGTGGCGAGGTGCGAACATTGGCGCTGGGTGCAAATGAGAAGAAGAGGGAAGAACTGCAGACGCCGAGGAGCCGTGGTAAGCGCCCGAAGCTTTCCCTTTGGGGCTTCTGGCTGGATCGAAATCAATAGGACTGTTGATGATCTCACAACTTCTATGCATGTCGTTGCCGATCACAGTTCTGCTACCTTTGTGCTGTTTCCATGGAAGAGCTGTACGTGCCCACAATGAGACGAAGGTCGATTTCTAGACACTGCTCGGCAGCGGGTACGCGACGAGCTCGGAAGGCGGCAGCAGATGACGCCACAAGTTCTCCGGGAAAGGATTCATGAGAGAGTACAACAACTTCGGCACGATCATGACTGCATAGCCCATTCTTGGAGAAGAAGAAATGGTGGGGAACAGTGTTCTAAGTTTTATCATTATTTGGGGGAGCACTTACTGGTACGTCTCTTTCCAACTTGAACAACGCGGAGTGGAGAACGAATGTGTTGACATGCGGGATTCCGTCCGGGTTTCCAGGAATTGTTGGCATTTGTACACTGCTCCAGGAACCAATTGCATGAAAGTACATATCAGTTGTTGACCGGCTCTGAAGCGAAAGAAAATGAGATGTAACCTTCGAGCTCTTGCAAAGGTACAGTAGGTTGGCGGGAAAAAGGAGGGGAATCGGGATGGATAATCAAGAATCGATTGATCCGGTGCCGCATCTGCCGCTCGGCGCTTGTTCAAACTTTTTGATCCTCTAACGCCATTTCTGTTTGACCTGCCCTGCAAATGCCCAATGAAAGAGCGAATGTATTTGACTCTCTCTCAGAAGGGGACAAGGTTCGCCCATAAATTATCTCGTTTTGCATCAAGTTACATAGCCAGTATTGCAGCTTTTGCCTCCGAGATGCTTCGGTCTCGCGTCTTGATGGGTGATATCGATGCGATTGAACGTCTTGCGGAACTCGCAGGTAGATACAAGACATCTCTGCCAATTCACCTTGAAGGATACCGTTTTCAAAGAAAGGAAAAAAGAAGTTCAGAGTCGACTATCATCAGCGCACGCAGGCCGGATCTTTTGCGGTCCAGGTCGACTTCACGGTCACTCCTCAGACCCTGACCGTGGACTCATTGGAAAACATCCTTCTCCAGCCATGTTATAGGTGTTACCTCTGTGATATTCAAGACTGGACAAAGAAGGCCGTCGTATGTGGCATGTTCACCGGCGGCGATGTTGACCTATTGGTTTTCCTGCAAGCATGACTTGAGTAAGTGTTCGTTTCCTATGGCCCTGTCTGGAGCTCACTACATGAATCAGCCGTCGAACTGCCACACATACGAGGCATTCATACCTGTCGGTGTTGACTCGGACGCCGATGTTCGTTCCAAAGACATATATTATATGTGATATGACGGATTGCATGCATACATGGAAGAGACCCAACGATAAGCATGCGGAGACCATTCAACATTTTCAACCGATAAACAACGCTTCGATAACCATGATCGCCGAGTATATGCACTGCTAGGTCCCTCGTTAGATCTTACCTAGGATGCTATGTCCTTATCGTTCTCCCAAGCAATGAAATATGCCTTCTAAGCCGGCGCGAGCTGTCGAATCTTATTGACGAGACGTCCAAGCATTAGAGACTACATACACTCGAGTACTCAAAGTCGCTTCAAATTCGGCCAAGACGTGGCATTGATTCTGAATTGAAAACAATGGCTTATCGAAGGTGCCAAACAATACCCACATATTCGCCCGGCGTCCGAAGACTGTGAAAAAGACAAGGTGCTAACACCATGGACTTCCGCCGTCCGCCGCGGCCATCGAAGTTGAAGACGATGAGAGCCTGATATCGACGAGCAGTTCATCTGTGATCATGATAACCCTGGAAATTTCAAGCCAATGAGTTTACATGCCTTCCAAGACTTGTAGATCTGGTGACAGCGAGATGTTCCATTGAGAATCATGCATAGAAGACGACTTAACATGCATAGCTTCATAGCGGGTTGAGGACATTCCAGAGGAGCTGTGGCGTCTCGCTCAGGATTCTTTACGTCCGTCTAAGCTGACTTTCGAAGCTAATACCTCTGAGGGCGCCACACAAAGTTGAAGCCTAGACGCCTGAAATGAAAAATCAGAATACAGGCCACGTGTAAATCACGTAGCGGATCAGCTGACCTGCAGAATTGCAGTATGCATAATGTACATCCATTTGGCAGCACTTAACACCTTTCACCATTCAAGCTACAGGGCAAGACTGTTATTGACGCCGGAGGTTTCTGCGGGGACAATCGAATCCTTGATTTTTAGGACCAGGATATCTACGATCCAATCAGCGAAATGCCTATGCCTCCAAATCAATCAGTGCCACTAGCTCAAGCTCAGGTTTTCCGATTCGCTAGGCTTGTTCCCCTCTCAGAGCTTCTTTCCGGCCCTGAGTTATCGATTGGAGGCCTAGGCAGCACCTCGATTTTTGGGTCAGCCTGCTCTACATAAAAGGGTATCTCAGGGTCTGATACTATCTTGTTTCTTTCCGTCCAAATACATATCCCGATGTCTCCTACAAAGGTGTTATTCCTCGGTGTCACTGGTTTGTCTCACAGTACTGCTTGTGGTGCAGATAATCGCTGATGTATCGGGCTTAGGATACGTGGGTGGAACTGCCCTCACTAAGCTCTTTCTCGACCGCAAAGAAGATGCCGAGGTTACTGTTCTCGTCCGGTCTCCTGAAAAGGCGGAGAAGCTCAGGAAGTATGGCGTCACACCTGTGATAGGCTCTCTGGAAGACGCACATCTAATTGAGACATTGTCTTCTGAAGCAGACATCGTTCTAAACATAGTAGGTGTCTGTTATGGACCGTGGATGTCTGCTGATGATATCGGATAGGCCGACTCATGGGACCTCGGCTGGGCCAACAACATCTTGCGAGGTATCAAGAAGAGATTTGAAGCTACCGGTGTCAGACCCGTGTACATCCACACCGTACGCCCGCTGTCTTCTGTTCATGGTGCTTGGCCTGACAACTTTTGAGCAGTCTGGAACTGGGATACTTATTGACGATGAACATGGCGATAAACTTTCTGATGTTGTCTACGACGATACCAACGTCGAGCAGATGGCTTCCATTCCACTTGAGGCACCTCATCGCGCTCTCGATCTCGCCGTCGTTGATGCTGACGACAAAGACGGTATGTGTTTGCCGTGATCCCTCCATCGAACTGAAAGCAGACCTTCTGTAGGATACGTGTACAGCTACATCGTCATCCCCTCGGTAATCTATGGCGTCCCGGAGACGAAGCTTGCTGCCGAGGGCATCCAGAATTCGCATTCTATCCCCGTCCCCATGCTTGCCAACGTCATGTTCGACCGTGGCCAGGCCGGCGTCGTGGGTGAGGGTGTGCCTCGCTGGTGCCACGTCGAGGTCAACGAGCGTAAGGGGGTATCCTCTGCTTGAAATTTGCCTGACCTTGACTCGTCTGTCCAGTCGCCGACTTGTTCGTGGTTCTTTATGACACCATCAAGAAGGACCCGGCCGCCATGGGGCATGGTAGCAACGGATACTATTTCGGCGAGAACGGCGAGTTTTCTTGGAAGGAATTGGCGGACGCGATGGGGAAGGCTTATGCCGCCGCGAGCCCAGGGAAGCCTGCTGAGGTTACGCCGTTCACTGCCGAGGAAGAGGCCAAGTACTTCAAGGTAAATATCTTCCATATGGTCAACAACCCTTCCATTCCCTAATCGATCATCTGACATCTCTCTAGGTGAACTTCTGGGGAACCAACTCTCGCTGCGTTGCCAACCACTCAAAGAGTCTGGGCTGGAAGCCCGTGAAGTCTCTGGACGACTTCTTGACGACCGTAGGGCCTGAGATAAAAACCCTGCTAGAGGATGGGCGAGTCCTCGCTGCACAGACTTATTAGAACACTATTTCATTGTTTCAGCAATACAGAAACGCCCGCGTATGTAAACGAAGGATCAGGGCAACGAAATCAGGGGAGAAAGCTAACGCCGTTACAATACATGGGTGCACACATACAAGCGATGGTATGTATCCCTTTAGGTTTTAGACGTGGCTTCAACAGGGTAATCACCAAATGGCTCGTGAGCCTCCGGAGGATACCTAGGTGCACCCTTCGATGGATAAGCCTCCTCAGTAGTGCCACTGTCATCTACCGTTTGCTGGGTGCGCAAGACTGCTCAACAACAATGTCAGCATCCCATTCTTGAAAAGCCAGGAGATGCGGCGTACATGATATTTCGTTGAGACTAAATGCCTGAATGTTTGTGTCTGGCCCGCCGGTGCCAGTATTCGGTGTAGCGACTGAGCTGTTGGCGTGCCCAGATTGACCCGACCAGCGACGACCGTTGAGGTTGAACATCTACGAGGGACTCCGTTAACCAACCGAGCGAATGAACGAAGATATCCATACCATAGAAATGGCATATAGTCGCCCAAGGAAAAAAGCCATGCCAGCAGAAACTACATCACCCGTAAGAAGACGCGAAGAGAGGTATGCGACGATAGGAAACCGCACTGTTGCTCTCCCGATTGTTCAAGAAGGCCGCCATGACCACAAGGGCCATTACCGCAGTGATTGCACCTGTCCTGACTGATCTCGCTATGAGGCGGTTGAGCATCCTGTAAGCGGTCCCGCATTAATTCAAATATTAAAAGCAATACATAAGTCATATACGCTCGAGTAGCCTTCATGCTGGTCTTAGCTTTTTGAAGTTGGATAACGAGAGCCAGCGCAATGGCGGTGTCAGCGACAGCGGTGGAAATAAGCCAGATGCTTTGAACAGCTCAGTATACGCAAGCAAGGGGAAACGAGCATAGAAACTGACGACGTCGGAGTAACAGCCTTCCCCCGATCATCATATGCAGGGTAAAGGGCAAGCGTAACGGCACTCGCCAAATGACCAGCCATCTTAGGTACAGTTACTCCAGCGCAACGAAACCGAGCGTTCAGGGACACGTACGGCGGTGAAAGAGAAAAGGGCCAGGACTGTGACGATAAGCCGTCTTCGAGTCCTGTTGTAACCAAATAATGAGTACCGACGCGGCGGAGGAGTTTAAACTCGTCATGCACTTACAGCACCCAGTACCTCCAGGTCAAGAATAGTTGCACGATGACAGTGGTAAAGGCACTCAAAGTCAAATACGCTATTTAGCATCATGAAGCCGAAGAATAATTGAGTGGAGTAAAGAGCGTACTTGTAGATGGCCTGTCAAACCATTTGGACATACGTGAGAAGAAAGGTAGCGCGGCGGCCGTCGACGAAGGCAACGCACCAATACTGGTTCAGCAAGATCTCAGGCTCCCCTAAGTTTCCTTCTCATAAGCATGCAAATTATTCCCCTGTCCTGCATAGACGCACCCCAGTGTGAGACGGCATAGATGTAGACGAAACAATATGTCGTTATGAGCTCGGCAAGGTCCAAGAGCAACACTGTGCCGACCAGCGCTTTGAGGCCCCATGAATCTCTCTTGTAGTAGCGATTGAAGTACTTTGCAATCTGTTCTCATACGCATCCAGTAAACGTCCAATTTAAGCGAAGGCCACGGCACCACTCACCTCTGTCGCCTCATATGCAAACAAGAGCGAGTTCACCCATGTCCCGATCAAGATGGACCTGTGTCGTAGCCTTAGAGCATTATCACCCAGAGGAACGCGTCTACGAACCCGATAGGATCGTCTAAAGCAACCATAGTGTCTAAAGGAATGCCAGAGATGAGGAAGCCTCTTTTATATCGATAAATGGCGAGGCGAAACCGAGTAGTTATCCGATCATTTAACTCAGCGACGGGGCTGGTCTGGAGAGATCCAGAGATCCCCGTTCTTATATAGGGTCGAAAAAGAAAATGAAGGTTGGTCTTCAACGGTTCAACGTTGAAGAGTGTGTGCATCGCTGATCTCCTTATGGAAAACTGGTAAGCGCCGTCGACGGCGCGTCGTCGATATCATCGATAAGCATCGCGTTCATGCTCCGTGAAAAAAACCTAATAAGATGTGGGACCGTGTGATTGAGGATCTCAAAGCCTTCTGTGGCATCCAGAAAAGAGTCACATCGAGGTTAGTGATGAAGAATAAGTTCACGTCGATGGTTGCCACACCTAGCCAGCGGATGATTATAGGAAATGCAGGGACGCGCCAATGTGGAAAATCAGTCCTCTTGGCCTGTTGTTCGCTGGAATACCCACGGTTACATCTGATGCTTGTGTCATATATGCACAATGATAGATTACATCTTCCTCGCATGCAAGTGACGGAAGAAAAGATACCACTCACCCGCGGCTCTAGAAGATAGAAATGACATACGGCCTCTTGCTCTCGGAGCAAACACACAACACAATTTAAACATACGAGAACTCGCAGGGGCGGTGTATGCACTAGCTTGCACCAGAAGTTCTGTCAGGACAGGGTCAAGTGGGATATGGCCTGATACAACCTCAACAGATTCCGTAAGTAGCAATAGGCGAAAAGTAAGCCCTCCGCGACGCGGACCTTCTCCCACACAGGTAGCAACCTTGTTACATGCGGAACCGTGTCTTCACCATCGGTGGGAAAGTTTCTGCCTATGCTCAAAAGCACCGAAGGCGAACAGAGGCAAAGACAGGGAAGGCATAGGAGCAAGCGATTAGATTATCCACCTTTGCAGGTGACGTGTCTTGGCTCCCACTTGCCCAGTGCATCCGCCTTCTCGTTCCAAACTCTGACCACCGGAGGCACATGACCCTCAGACGACAGCACTCGGCTACAGACCGTACACTGGTCGAAGAAGAGCCCAGAGTAGGACATAAGAAGATCCTACGTGCCGAGCATGAGCCAAAGGTCATCGAAGTAAGGCATGGTCGGCTTACGATGAGACTCTGCACGGATACTTTGGGGTACGACTGTACCATCGTGGCCAGCTGCTGCGTCAGCATCTGGTATACTTGGTACGACGACTGAGCATACGGGGGTTTCTGTGTAAAGTGTAGAGCGTAAGGAGGGGCCTAAACAAAATATGGCAATCTTACCCGCTCTCTGGGACCTAGTACCGAGACACTCTCGACGATGAGCACACCTCCGGGACCTTTTGAGGAGGTCACATATGCAATGAACAAATCCAATAGGTCGAACTTCAGCACTAGTGTATTACCGTCAACTTCTGAGTTCCGGGTAGGTTTCCAGATGCTCAGCCGCGCAGATTTGTGCTCCGTGTTGAAAGTCTTCAGGTAAACCTGCAGACCAGCAAATTCCAACGGTGACAGATGCTCTGCAGATTCGGGAAACAGGGAGGCGTTCCGACGCTTGGGGGAAATGTAAGGTTGAGGTGAGGAAGGAGAAGGTGGTCGTCTGAGGACGAAGAACAATTTCAGTCACACACAAGTTCGACACTGTTGAGGCTAAAAACCAGGACAGATCAAAGGACACTTACCTCCGCTTTCTATTCTCCCTTCTTCCATTGTTTCTGAGGTCCGTTTTGTCAGCCTTTTCACTATCCCTCGCTTCCTTTAACGCCTCTTGTACGCCTTCACTCTTTATAACGTCACTGACTCCTTTTATTTCTGAGAACCCAGATGGAAGAGGGACTAGAAAACTCAAATCGGTGTCCTGTTTCAGGGTCGGCTTGAGCAGGTGATGCATCCGGCGAAGATTTTGGATCCGAGAATGAAGTTCAGTCAGAGTTTGGACCTTAGCTTTAAGTGCAACCAGTTTATCAGATGGATCTGCCGAAGTCATGGTGGTGGTAGCGGAAAGAGCTTATCACGATCATGTGATCTTGACAGCACAAACAAACCCACATCACGCGTTGATCAGTAGCACGGTTCAAACGTTCAACGCGTTTTCGATCGAAGGCGACAATCTCATCCATTGTCTACTGTAGCTATGTCGTTAAATTATATAGCCTCTCGTTGATACATCATATGAAAAAATGGGCAATCTAATTTCGTATATACGTGCCACTCAGTCCAGTGAGATGGGACCCTGCACCTTCACTTCAGAACTAACACTCTCTAGTCGAAGCTAGCCAGCTCTTTCGTCTGAGAAAGAACAATCTCCGCCTCGGGGAATCGAGGAGTGACATCGCACTGGAAGGGAATGGGGCGACTAGCAGGAGTGTCAGTTCAGAACAAGATTCTGGATAAATGCACAGGGTATGAACGTACACAACGAGACCATCGTTGATGCTACCCTCCGCATCAGGCATAATGGGGTTTCCTTGCGCATCCTTGACGGGGTTGATGTTCAACGCCCAGAGAAGACAAGCGATATCGATGAACAGCGAGTTGTTAGCGACGTGGCGGCCGATACAGAGTCTATGATTTTCGCTATCAGATGCTATTTTTCCAACGAAGAGGCAAAAAGCTTACCTTCTTCCGAAGCCATATGTGACGTGACCTGAAAGCTAAATGAGAAATGGTTTTAGTCGACGGAAGATCCACGCTCACCCTCTGAAAAAGGAAATTAGAATATGTAGAAAGTAGAGTAAGGAATAGTCACACCTTCTTTAGTGTCAGCCAATGCAGGCGCCAACTGACCGTTCTTATCCAAGAAACGTCCGGGGTTGAAGTCATCGGCATCCGGTCCCTAATGGTTGAAAATCATCGGTCAAGTCCAACGACAGCCAAACAAAAGATACACACATATGCCTCACGATCGCGGTTTAAAGACCTGAGCATAATCGTAAGCGATCTGCGAAAGTGAGGAGTCACGAATGACCTCACCATACGTTCGCAATGCAGATCGTTCCCTTAGGAATGAAGTGTCCCTCATAGTAGTCGTCCTCGACAGACTGATGGGGAAGACCTTTTGAAAGATATCAGATCCTGAGATCAGAAAACTCGAGGAGATTCACATACCTACGGGATCAACAGGGTGCCATCTGAGCGCCTCACGGACGGTTGCTCGAACGTAGGGAAGATGCTCGTAGTCGGAGAAGTTTGGCATACGCGAACGTCCCACAACAGCATCGAGTTCATCCTGGATCTTCTTCTGCACATCGGGATATAGAACCATTGCCATCATGAACCAAGAAAGAACTCCAGCGGTGGTCTCGGCACCAGCAGCACTGCGGATCGATCTCAGCTCCATGTTCGTATCTCGAGGTCATAAGACTTACTACAACGTAGCAGCGAGCCAAGCAGACTCCTTGTCGCTTAAACCATGTCGCTCGGTGTCACGAACAAGAGCCGCGGCAAAGCTAGGCCTCTCTTCTCCGCTTTTCTATAATGACCGATTCGAAATCAGAGATGGAATCCTTCTGGAGGGAGATAAGATAACTTACCACACGTGCTTTCGCTTCCGAGAAGAGACCTTCGAAGAGCTGCGAATCAACACGGTACGAATTCTCCGCGTCGCGTTTCCATTTCGCCATCCAACTAGGGAGATATCTCATCCAAGTGAAGTATTCCACATAGTGTGCTCCAGGGAACGCCGCACGAACGATGCGAGTGATAAAGTCATTTACTCGAGCAACTTGAGGATCCTCGGCATCTGTAATTGGAGGTTTGTCGTATACGACAGACCAAACCATCGAAGCCGTAGCCCTATGACAGGTTTAAAGACGTGCTAAGGACGTGTGATCAGAGGGAGTCCTACCTTCGGATCTCTTCATTCCAAAGCTTGGGGTGTTTGAGCATTCCATCGACCAGAAGAACGGCTTCTCTCGCTTGTGGGACATGGAACCGGGCCGAGACGGTCTTGTTGAGACCTTCGTGTCCAGCTCGACGCATCCTACGCCATCTGCAAGGATGCCGAATGTAAATATTAATGAAATCAGATGAAGTTGACCCCATACACGTCATTGTACTGTGTGAACACGACCAGAAGACCCCCAGTCAAGATCTCAGAAGCCACTAGAAGCATGATTGTAAGGTTTGAGAAGGAGACCAAGTGACCGGTTGCGTACCAATCCATCGTGGACGATTGCTGTAGATAGGAGCACGTCGGTCCAGCAAATCGGCAGCGACCTTGTGCGTGTTCATGATGATCATGGGCTGCCCCGCAACGCTCATGTAGACAAGAGGACCTGTGTTGATAGGATCAGAGTCCGGTTAACAAGATGAAGACGGAAAGCCTCACCATACTTTTCCTTCCATTCGGTGAAGGTAAACCATGCATCCTTTTGTAGCTGGAAGAGATTTCCGACGATGGGGAGTCCCCTTGGACCGGGAGGGAGACGGCCTTTGCGAAGGGAAGAGACTTGTCGGAAGAGATAGATGAACGTCAATGCAAACGTCAACAAAGTCCACTTGGAGTATCCTTCAGCGTAAGCCATGGCGCCCTGAGGCAGCATCGTGGTGGTAAAGTTCATAGTGGACTTTGGGGTACAGAATCAGTTTGTTCGTTTAGCAGGTGTTTTATGAGAAGAAGTCCTAACGGCAGAGATATGATGACGGTTCCGCGATAGGAAATCGCCTTCCGTCCGCGCTCTAAAGCACAATAACTTTTGACGAGTCCGCCGCCGCCGTTAAATGCGGGAATTTAGAGCTTGTGAGACAGTATCTGAAGTGGCAGTGGATCGGTTCATCTCTCGCGGCAGACCAATCGGATATGGAAGGAAAACACAGTGAAGCAACCCTGGTTCGTTGGAGATGTAGCTGATGAGCGATATGAACGAACCGTGTGCTCGGCACCCACGAGGAAAGCGATACGCATCTGACACAATATGTTACATCGCGCTTCCACGTTCCAATAGCGGACGGGTTTACTCCGACGTCCAAGGGTTTCATGTGACCGGGGTAATCCACGTGGGAAGCGGACGATCGAATTCGCCGCCACATCACTCCTAATTCACACGCTTTCTGGCGGCGCGTATGCGGAGGAGGACTACGCATGTTCACGGCAAGTGTTTCAATTGCTGTACTTATTGGTTCATCGCTGTTTTCTTTGTACCTCGTTGACTTCATCGTTTCCCTCGACGTCGCCGCCTTTCTTCTCTTTTCCAAGCAACTCGCACTTTTCATCCTTACAATGGGCACGTCGTTCTCGATACAAATGTCTCAGGGCTATCCGCCCAAGCCTCGCTGGTGGCAAAAGGACATACCAGATCTTACTGGAAAAGTTATGATTGTTACCGGTGCGTGCATTAGTCTGAACGTTGATATCGGATTGCTAACGACTGGCCATCGTTGCCACTCTACAGGCGCAAAGACTGGAATTGGCAGAGAAACTGTCAAAGTGAGATAACATGGTTACATACGGGGCCTAGGTGTTAAAACTTTCGCGTTCCTTCTAGGCGCTCTTGCAGCACAATGCGAAGGTCTACCTTGCTGCACGTGGGAAGGAAGACAGTGAAAAGGTTATCGACGAACTCGAGAAGATAACAGGGAAGAGAGCCATCTTCCTGGAGCTGGACCTTTCCAGCTTCGACAGTATCAAGAAGGCTGCCGCGGAGTTTTTAAGGTGTGCTAATAATTCCTCATGCTCAGGTACGACCCGTGCTGATCGCCTCTACAGCAAAGAGCGAGAGCTTCATGTACTGTTTAACAACGCGTATGTCTTCCTTCTGATCCTTCCAGGCCTTGATTTATTAATAAAGATTCCACCGCAGCGGAATCATGTGGCCTCCGATGGATTATTTGACAAAGGAAGGGTATGACGTTCAATGGGGCGTTCATGTCGTCGGTAAGTCTCTCACTCGCCAAATTATTTTTTGAATTTCCGTAAACGTGTTTCAGGCACTCATCTTTGGACGAAACTCCTACTGCCGGCCCTTACTATCGGGGCCACAACCTCAAAAGACGGAAAAGCTCGTGTCGTGACGACGTCTTCGTCCGCCGCGTATATGGACACCATCCACTGGGACACATTCAAGCCAGGACCAGCCAGGACAAAGTTGGGAACTTATGGTCTCTACGCTCAGAGCAAATTTGTACGCCTCCTCATTTCAGATTCTAACTCGCATCCTAATCATGACTTATGCAGGCACAAGTCGTGTGGACTCGGGAGCTTGCAAGGCAAACCGCAGATAAAAACATCCTCTGCCTGGCATTGAATCCTGGTATGTTTATCTCCATTTGTATTCGACAAGGATGTCTTATCTGTTCCCCAGGTATCCTCAGGACTGAGCTTCAAAGACACCAAGGCTTCTTGCTGAAGCTCTTCGTTGTATGTACTCGTGAACATCTTAGTATCGGAAGATTCTGACGCATTGCGTGAATATTTCCAGCGATTGACCTTGCACCCAGTCGATCCTTACGGTCCTTTGACTCAATTATGGGGCGGAACTTCCGCCGAAGTTCTTGACAAGAATGGTCACGTAAGTTCTTCAGATTCGTAGGTGATATGCAAACATTTAACCTTATAACTTAGTTCTTAATCCCTTGGGCTCGAGATGGACCCGTTCCTCCAGATGCAAAAGACGTCGCTCTCGGAGAGAAGTTATGGGCTTACCTCGAGAAGGAGATTGAAGGGAAGTGAGCGGCTCGACTTTTGTATGCCCCGTGCTCTCGGGACACTTCGTCATTTACTATTACTACTACCTTATATATATAATCGCCAGCCATTGCAGACGAATATATTTTACGCCACGCCACGAAGAACGGTTAAATCTCATTTAAATACAAGCTCTATTTGACGAATCAAATATCGATACCCGATGAATAAAGAGCAATACAATTGCCCTAGTTGACTGAGGATCCCGGATTTTCGCCCTTCGGAACATATGCTTAACGCCACCGGCAAGGCAAGGCATTGAATTTTCCAATTTGAGTCGGTGTGATGATCTACCAAAGACTTCAAACGATATCCCCAGATGTTATCCCTACTCACTCAGTATTGTCAGATCCTTTTTGTAATCTTGATTCGTGCGGCAATTGAATTGACTGGCACTGTGCGGCGCTTAGGTTGTGACGCGTTACGCGGATCCTTATGGGGGCGGATGAAACGTTGCACTCCAAGACAGGATACTTGTAGATTGCTATGATGATAACTCTTTCGGGTGCTATCCAGTGGACAGTGCCTGCCAATGACCGTCTGTGCAAGTAATGGTAGCGAATCGTAAATTCAGCGTAAAATAATAGTAAATGGCATACACATAGAATTAAGTCCCTCGTAGATATGGGATTAGACAATATCTTACTGTGGCTGACCGCCACACTGACCCCTACGGAGCCGGGTAATGCGGCGGTTGATACGGACCCGAGTGCCATTCAGAAGAGCTGTTTCGCACCGCCATCAGCGGACGGATGCGCGCACCTTGCAGGCTTGCCGCTCAAGTGTTCAGAAAATAGACAAGGGGTTTCATTCCTTTCTACACCTCCGGCTATGCTTCACGCTTATTTGGGATACTTGGGGAATTAGTCATGTGTCGCGGCAGGATATGAATACCGCTTCCCGCTCTGAATCTATTCATGTAAGTACTGCGACAACCATCTACGTTTGATTGTCACTGGTCTGGACAGGTGTATTAGCGACAATATGCGTTTCATCTCATCCCAGGCACACAGTTTTCCCGCGCCGTAGACCCGCCGTTTCTTGCCTAGACAGATCCATTCACACTTGACCTGTATAAAGACTGGCACAGCTGGATGCTGTCTCCCAACAATCTACCTTCTCCCAAGGATAGAGCTTCGCGATGCCTTCGATGAAGCACTTCGTTCTGTCTCTTCTCCCTTACGCTCTCCTTGCCAGCGGTGCCTCTATCGATCTTAGACAAGAGGAGAGCGAGAGAGCCCGTGGTTGCGTGCGTCATGCTGCGCCTCTTTCTCTTAACACCGACTGACATACCCCTCAGTGTCAAACATTGCAGAGCCAGCTCCGTGGGAAGGTATCGTTCCCAAGATCCCCTATCTATGAGCAAGAGCAGTCGACATATTACTCGAGCATCGTCGGCGAACAAGGTCCAGCTTGCCGAGTTGGGCCAACAAGTGCCCAGGACGTGTCAAAGATTGTGACTATCCTAACCCAAGGAAAGTGCAAGTTTGCAGTGCGTTCCGGTGGACACATGGCGTGGTTTGGTGCAAACAACATCGATGCCCCTGGAGTGACCATCGACATGGGCGGTCTTGATGCTGTTACTGTGCTCCCCGACGAGTCAATAGTTCAGCTCGGACCTGGTCTGCATTGGGGTACCGTATATGACGCTCTTGCACCCTATGATCTCACGATCGTCGGCGGTCGGTCTAATACTGTCGGTGTTGGAGGTTACCTCTTGGGAGGTGAGTTCTTCTCCCTGGAACGCGGTTCATTTGCTTATGTATCTGGCAGGCGGTATCGCTCATAACAATGCCCAACACGGTCTTGCCGCACAGAACATTGTGAACTACGAGATTGTTCTCGCGAACGGCACCATCGCCAATGTCAACGCGGAATCCAACCCCGACTTGCACGTCGCGCTCCAAACCGGTAGCACAAACTATGGCATTGTCACCAGATTCGACCTCATTACCTACCAAAGAGTTCCTATATGGGGCGGTGCACGCAGCTACGACCTCTCCCAATCCCGGGCATTCCTTGAAGCCACGCTCTCTTTCATGGATGGGCAAGTCGACGACCCCCTCGCTGGTGGTGTCATCATCAGCATGACTAACACTTCGCTCGCGGCGACGATGGCCTACTACAACGGTGACGGCCCGCTTTCCGACGCCTTCGACGAGATCAACGCTATTCCTACCATTGATGGAGGTGACTTTGTCTCTGGGAACCAAACTCAGCAGGAACTCTCTGCCCTCGTTGATGATGTGTATCCTGGAGGGCGCAGGGTCATCTTCAACGTCCTTACATTCAAAGCCGACGTCGATTTCGCGCTCGACATGAACACCAAGTCCCACGAGCTCTTTGAGCCTTTCTTGAATGAAAACGTCACTTGGGCGGTGACTTTCCAGCCATTCGGAAAGGCAGTGACAGAGGCAGTTGCCCAGCGCCCTAACTTCCAGGACATCGAAACCGGTACCAACCTTTTGAGTAAGCTTTCTCCTTCTACTAGGATATTGTTCTATGAACTGACGCAATTTTGTCCAGTTTTCGGCATTGCTGCCTACTATGACGACCCTGCCTTGGATGGCCCTCTTGATCAGTGGTCCCTTGATATTATCGAGTGGGGAACTGAGGAGGCGGAAGCGAGGGGCCTCGACACTCCCTGGATATATCTGAACTACGCCCTCCCTAACCAGGACGTTTACGGGTCCTTCGGAAAGGAGAACCATCAGAAGTTGAGGAGCATCCGAGACCAAGTTGACCCTAAACACGTCTTTGAAAAGCTTTGGCCCGGAGGTTTCAAGCTTTAAGGGTATTTCGCCGTTTGGGACTTTTTATCTTCCTCTAATAACAAAGTAGCTCTCGCTCTTTTCGTACATACTAACTAACCCTCTTTCGTTTGGTTTCTCTACTAAACGTACATTACTTTCGAATAGTAGTACCCCCATTTTCCGTATACTTAATAAAAATTCAAATATTTGCTGAATTCCCCCGCCCGCGTTGCCCGGGTATACAAAACCTTCCAATAGACCTGAATCCAGAGGTCAGACTCCAAAGTGGGGTACCTCAGTGCCACGATATGTTATCATTCTCATGTATACGAGCCATTCAAAGAGTTTGCTGTTCCAGTTGTTGGGGAATTGCACGAATTTGCGTATAAGGAGTGCTCCTAACAACTGCATAAATACAGGTTACACTGTCTAGTAACGACGCGCCGGTGGTGTATCGGTAACATTAGGTCTTCCCAAAGTGGAAAAGAACTTCTATGTAGGAGAGTCAAGTTCCCATGGTCTGGCCTAGCACGGGGTTCGACTCCCCGCCGGCGCATTAAGTTTTTCACTCATTTTCATTTTTTCCAAAATTTGTCTCACACACTGCTAGACGCTATTTATGGCGAATAGCTCAAATTCAGCATTGAGACAACGTTGAAAGAAATTTCAGTGATCCTGGCAGTTGTACCGCTCTCCTGACGCGTCACGGTCTGTCACGGTTTACACCCCGGGCCGGCATAATTCTTTGTAATGTGCTGCGGACATTGCCTCACAGTTTCACAGGCGGCTGCTCAAAATCAAAGCTACATAGCTCAAGACAGAGTCCACTGACTTGCCGACCCCAATTTTCTATGTACACGCCCCGCACCTGATCATGACGAATACCATCCCGTCTGTCTAACCACGGCTAAGTGCTTTCAAGCCTGAGTCCGTCCTCGAAAACAGTGTCCGGCTGTTTTTGTTGGGGGAACCTCCGGTGTTGGAAACGCCAGCTCTCAATGCTCTGTATACAGAGGGGAATCCTCATATTATTGTTGTCGGGCGGAACGAGCGAGCGGCAAACGAAATCATCGCTTGATTCCCAAAATCGGACTCAAAGTTCACGCGTTTATCCCTGCCGACGTAACCCTGATATCGGATGTTGAGGTGGTCTCGAACGAGATAGCTCAACGGCTAGGAGAGGATAGGGTGAATTTTCTCATGCTTTCACAAGGATTCTTCAGCCTGGGGACGCGAGATGATACTCCAGAAGGGATTGACAAAAACATGTCCATGAACTACGGTGGAAGTTTATTCAGGAGCTGACACAGCCGGGCATCTTGAGGAAGGGAGGCGCCAAAGTTCTCTCTGTTCTCGGAATAACACCTGGAGCGAAGATTAACGTCGAGTATTTGGACATGAGGAAGAAGGGGTACTCGCTGGCGAACGTGTTACCGCACAACGACACGACGCTAGAGTCGTTTTGAGCCCTCTATCCCCCAGCACAACTTCACACAAGCTTCTCCAGCCATTGTTCGTGACTCAAATCTGCTCCCTCTCGACTTCTGAGATGGACGGCGCCTTGGGCATGACGTTGGTACATCCACTCACCGTTTCACGAGAAAACGAATACATGTGGCACAGGGTTTTGCAAATGGGGCTGGGTCCTCGCAGGATGGGAAGCAAGCTGAACTACCTTGGAGGTCTGAACTTTGAATGACGGGCAGATATTGTGGGACAGCACAATGAAGATGTGTGAGGCTGTTGTCTGATTCTTTCGGCAGTTCAAAACAGGGCTCTCTAGTAGCACTGATTCTCATTTACCAATAATAACGTAGTACATGTTTCCGAGTTAGTAAAAACAACACAGGATAGTCTTTCGAACATCCAATCTCCCTGTGGCGTTCGAATGATGAGGCGCAGTTCAGCGCCACGCATGTATCCATGCGGCGTGAACAAATCTTAGGAGTAAAAGAAGTAGGATGGTTTATTATTTATAAGTAGACGAGAGAGGTGCCCTAATGTAATACATATTTACGAAGATCTACTTCTGAAACCAGAGTATCAATAACCGATATTACACCGAAAGAATAGAGAAATTAGCTGGAAAGCTACCGTTTATACGATGTACAGTAAGATGATGAGTCCGAAAGCAAGAGACAGGGATAGTAGGGAGTGTGTCAATATGTGCAATGATGTAAGGGAGCAAGAACGAAGGGAAAATAAGAATGTTAAAGCCCGATAGGACCGCCGGTGTGGTTAATGTTGAACCTATGGCAAGAAATTAGAATCCGGAATTGCACGAGAGGCACAGATGACTGACCTCTTTGGGTCATATTTCTTGTACGTTTTCTTCAGGAAGTCGTACCCTCCATACGTCTTGAAAACGTTCTGGTTAGCATCGCACTCGTTCAGGAACAGTGGAATTCCCGGCGCTGGCTTGATTCTAGCAGAAGCATCAGAATCGTATTCATAGAGGTTGGATGTGAAAGCTTACTGTTTGAGAAGTTTTTGCTTCCTTTCAGCCACCCTCCGGGGAACTTCAACGACGCCCAAGGGAAGAGTTTCCATGATCTGCACCACCGCGTAACCGCCCGTGAGAGGAGCATCGATAGCGTTTCCTCCTCGTTTACGACCAAATAAGATTTGAGAGTCAGGGACTGGCGTATATGTTAACGCTGTCCAAGCCAAGTCGTCCTTGAGTTCCTGAGTAAACTTGAGATCATGGTTGAACGAGTCGACAAACGCCTGTTCGTTATCACCCTTAAGAACCGAAGAACCGTAGAGGTACGTGCTTCCGTGGGCATCCTCTGCAGGGAACGTGTTCGCTACAATATCGGCATAGCTCAAAGGAGACAGAGAGGTCGTCGCGTTTGCGATGGAAAGGAACTCTCCGAATACTTCTTCTGGGAGTTCGGGTCCGTTGTAAAAGGCGTTGACGATGACAGAAGTCTCAATAATACCGGCATTGATGTTGTTCACCAATGTCACGAAAATGGCTAGGAAGAAAGACTTGATCAACTTCCAAAGTTGCGAGGGACCTTACTGAAGAAACTTACTGCCTTTGGGATCCTTCACGTTGCGGGTGAAACGCGCCGTAGCTTTCAAGGCTGCTTCGGCGGATGTACTGGGGTACTAAACCTTTGTAAGTACGAATAATCGTACCTCGAAAGAAAAGACATACCGAGATCGAACCTCCAAACCAATTCTTGTCGTCAGCGGTGCCACTGTGATAGGGGTAGAGCTCATATCGAGTGACGATCCCAAAGCGGTTTCCTCCACCCTTAAGAGCTTTGAAAAGGTCCTTGTACTTGTTGTTGGCGTTGGCAGTCACCACGGTTCCGTCGACGAGGACGACATCGAGCTCCTTGTACGAATCGGCGCCGAATCCTAGTGATGGGGATAGAAAGCTAATTCCACCGCCAAGAAGGAAGCCTCCACCGACGTGCCTACAAGGCGGTCAAAAGGTGTCTGAGAGAAAATGAAACCGAGATGGAAACTCACGCAGCCCGACCACTGACAGGGGCAACGCCAAATGTTGCCAGCTCAGCCACTGCTTCACCCCATCTGATCCCAGGCTGGAGTGTGATAGTGTCCTTCTTCGCATCGTAACTCGCCTCGTTCATGTTCCTGAAGTGGATGAGGACTCCGCCTTCAACACTGTTAGAGAATCCATATTAATGACAAAAAATGCAATAAATGAAATCAGAAAACGCACGCGTTCCATCCCTTCATAGCGCTGTGTCCCCCAGCCAACACCGCGTACTTGGACCCATGCTCATAGATAGCACTCATGGCGGTGCTGACTTGTGAAGTATTCCTTGGAAGAACTACACATGCAGGTCGAAGGGCATTGTTGACAAGATTCAGCGGTTCGCCCACTGAGATCTCGAAGCCTTCACTGGGCGACGTCTGGACGGTTTCCCCTCCTAGTTGGGAGATGAGAGAAGCACATGCCTCATCGCCGGCCCGATTACCGAGCACTCCCGACGCGACGATCAAAAGGCTAAATAATGTGGCGTGAAGGGATAACATAAAGAGGAACTTGAAGAGAAGAAAGATAAAGAGAAAAATAAAAAGGATAACAGACCCTGGAGACAGGACGACCAGTAGCATATGCTTTTATACCTATGAAACGAGGCTCTAGATGCGGAGCCGACAAGCGAGATGACACAGTCCAGATACCCGACTGCATTGCTTCCCGCCGCAAAATCTGCATTCAAATTTCAATTACCTAGAGGACGGCCCGCTGAATTGCACTGTCTCCTATGCCTAGAATGGCGGCTGCCAGGTAAAACCCCTGCATTGCGACAACAGGGCGGGCTCACCGGTGGCACGGAAGATCGATGAGACGCGGCCAAATATAGAGCTGTTCCCGCTCGTATGACTGGATAGAGGCAGTTACTCAATTGAACCAGGAACTATGGATCTGTGAGCTCCTACCGCGCTGTGTACCTTAGATTGACGGGTCGATACCTTTCAAGGATCGGTAGAGTTTGTCCGCCACCACCGTTTGATCGTCATGTCGTAAGTCAGGCGCACAGAACGAGGTAAAGCGTCGCCCCTCGCACAGCATACTGCCACCGACCGATTGTTGCATTCTTACAATTTTGCGGCAGGATTATCAGAAGTTTGCGGTTGATCATCAATTCATTTCGCCTGAAACGGACGGAGATGTTTCACTCCATTGTAGGTGCATGAAAGAGGAAACGATATCTTTATTTCAACATGTTCATAGTACAGCAAGTTCTTAATCAAGGTGGGTTCTGAATTACTGCGCAGGAGTGATCGGCTGGACCCCTGGTTGCTTCGCCAAATTCGCAGTTGTAGCCAAAAAGAAGTTGTGCGAGGAGCCGTCTCCCTGGTAAAAAGCAGATGCCACGTCAAGAAGACGACCTGGATGAAAGAATCGTACTTACAACCAAATTGTT
>RZIO01000015.1:435658-448834 GCA_004338095.1 Gloeostereum incarnatum
GCCAGAACAAAGTGTTACTAGCGGGAAGCAACCAGACTGAGACTCCCGACTTACAAGATAAAGAACTTTGCCTTGGACGACGAGGTTGTGCAAGCTGTTCATGACTTCTTCGATCGACGTTTCGTAGTCCCACCAGTGAACATAGAGGATATCGACGTAGTCGGTACGCAGCTTGCGGAGACTGTCCCTGATCGAGAGGGTGAGGGACTTGGATCCGTTGCCGACGAAGTTGACTTTCTGCGCGATCTCGTCCTTGCCGCGTTTGTAGTTGATAGAGTACTGGCAGGGAGAGCTACTGAGTGGGAAATAACGCCGCACCGTGACGCCACAGTGCTTACCTTGGTGGCTACAACAATTTGGTCACGGATTCCTCGGGTCTCCATCCACTCTCCAATAAATTCCTCAGAGGTTTCATCTTGACTAAAGCAATTTGGGTCAGTTTTGGGGTGAAAGGGGAAAGAGGTCATACGTACTAGTTATTGGCAGTGTCGATAAAGTTACCGCCCAAGTCAAAGTATGTATCAAGGAGCTTGAAGCTAGAGTCTTTGGTCATTTTCCCGAACCCAAAAGGTTCCCACTGGCGGGACGGTTACTACAGTGCATTTGAGCGAGAACAAATGAAACAGACTTTATCTCCAATACTCATGGCTCCGAGCTGGATAGGAGAGACTCGCACTCCCGCCTGAGGCGACAGAAGGCGGTAGATCCCGAGCTTCGAAGGCGGAGGTGGGGGCGGGGCGTACATAGTGTTTGCAAAGACTTTGGTTACAATGAATCAGAGTAGTAGTGAATCAAGATAGACACAAGCGGTCGTTTTATGGGAGATGGTGGTGAAGACGGTGTTGCCGAAAGTGGTGCGTGTCCCATCACGTTACGGTGGCATATGTACTTTGTACTTACTCTATGCATATCAAAGGCTTGATTGATTTTTGGGGGTGACTGTAAAGATACCGGTGTGCTCGGATTATTCAAAGTGGCACCAACGACTCTAGATCTTGCGGCAGAGTTGCGGCCAAGAAGAGTGGATACAGATAAGAGCCATCGTCCACGGGTAAAATACCCACGATCGTTATCTCCATGGGATCCGCACAAAGACGAGCTGGTTCGTTTCTTACCGTCCCAAGCAAACGGCGAACCAGTCGCCTACTGATGATAATGAATCTAATGGAACGACAGAAACGCGTCTTTCCCGGTGCGGGCGCGGACGCGGAAATTTCCCTGTTTCCCTGTTTCGCGTCAGAAATTTCAAAGGCGCGTTCTGGACAAGGGCTATCCAATCCCGTTATATTTGGCAGCTTGCATTTGCGCGAATCACCGACTTCCTAAGTTACTCCAGCAATGAACACCTCTTCTGCGTCGACGGAGCAATCTAGTGCTAGCTCTTCCAGCAGGAGCACCATCTCGCTAGCCCTGCTCGGGATCATCTTCTACTACCTTATCGTAAAACAATTCTCCCGGCGGAAGACAGCATCTCTTCCTGGTCCTGCAGGATGGCCTATCATTGGAAACCTCCTCGACCTGAACGTAGAATACCTCTACGTTACGTTTAATGAATGGAAGAAGCAGTACGGTCAGTAAGCATCCCTGTCAAAGAGGTCTGCATCCTAACATTCGCACGTTATTTAGGGGACGTCTTCTCTCTGAGCGTTCTGGGAGGAACTATGGTCGTCGTGAACAGTGCCGAAGTGAGTAATGACTATATGAGCATATGCAGATCTCTTATCAGACCATATCTAGGCCGCGATTGAGCTACTGGAGAAGGGAGGTCCAAAGTATTCTGGCCGACCCGACCTGCCAATGGTGACTGAATTGTGAGGCGCTGTCTATGCCTGATCCTTCCGCCATTTGTGACTCATGTGTTTTGAAGGATGGGCTGGGAATGGTCTTTCACCTTCATGCCCTATGGAAATCGGTGGCGTGAACAGCGTCGTCTCTTCCACAACCATTACCACGGGGGAATGATCGAGAATCAAACGCCAGCATTGGAGCACTCACATAGGCTTCTCGTCTCTTTGTTCAGGAGCCCCGTGGACTTTATTCATCACTTGAAGACGTGAGTTTTTGCTTTGTGCTTAACGTTCGGTGACAAGTCTGACCGTGGACATGGGCAGATTTACTGCAGGCCTTATCATCAAGCGCACGTACGCCACAAACATTTTTCTTTCTGTCTATCAAAAGTATCTGAACATAAGGATAGATACGGATACCATGTCTCATCAATGGACGATCCCCTGCTCAGGCTTGTCGACGACACTAACAAGACCACCTCGATCGCCGTCACCCCTGGCAAGTTCTGGGTGAATCTCTTCCCAAAGAGTGAGCCCAAGCTCCCCGATGCCCCCATCTTCCTTATTGATATTTCGCAGTGAAATACATCCCGGAGTGGATTATCCCTGGAGGAGGCTTCAAGAAGCAGGCCCGAGAATGGAAGCAATTGACCGACGCTATGGTTGAAGTGCCGTTCCAGATGGTTAAGGGGAAGGTGGTGAGTACATCTACGATGTTTCCTCAGAGGCATTTCTGATCTCATTTCGATAGGCGGACGGTACAGCTGACAGCTGCTTTGTATCTACGTGTTTGGACGCTGATGAAGCCAAGCGCGCGGCACTTACCGACAAGCTGATTAAGGAAACCGCCGCTGTGGCGTACGCTGCCGGTAAGTTGCGCATATTCACCTAGTGCGATGGACTTATCTGATTCATATCATCCTAGGTGCGGACACGGTATGGTCTCTCCTTCATCTAGCCTCGATATCAGTGCTCATGTGCCTCGCCCTCGTTTAGACGTTCTCAGTTCTCGTCACCTTCGTTCTACAGATGGTTCTCTACCCTGAAGCCCAGAAGCGACTCCAGGCGGAGCTCGATTCTGCATGTGGCGACAGGCTACCAACCTTCGCTGATCGTCCGAATCTTCCGTTCACTGAAGCTGTTCTCGTGGAGGTCATGAGATTAGTTCCTCCTCTCCCTTTGGGTCAGTAGAAGCTCCCTTTTCTCTCTTGGTATCTACCCTTCTCAAGCATATTGATGTCCAGCTGTCCCACACCGGCTCGAGGAACACGACGTCTACAAGGGAATGCTCATTCCAAAGGGTAAGGAAGATGAGCTCCACTTTTCTGTCCGTCTGACGTTCATTTTATTTCTTCTTTGACATAGGGTCGCTCGTTTTACCCAACCTCTGGTGCGTTACCGCTTCCTCGCTCATTTTGCAAGACCGGAACTTCTAACACAAGACTTTGTTTAATAGGGCTATCTTGCACGATGAAGAAGTCTACGAAGAGTCCTCCACCTTCAAACCCGAACGATACATCAATAACCCTGCTCTCCTGGACAAGACCGTTGGAACGATCTTTGGATATGGTCGGCGGCAAGTCTTTGTATCCCTCCACTCTTCTTTTTGATTGTGACGATTCTGGATACAGTTCGTGCGCTGGGAAGGGTCTTGCACTAGATACCGCTTGGATCGCTATGATATCTATGGTAGCCGCGTTCGACATCACCAAAGCGACGGACGAGAAGGGGAATGAGGTGGACATTGATGTGAAGGTCATGCCAGGTAGTGCGAGGTATTTCCGTCCCTTTCTTCTTCCCGAACTCCACCTAACTCTGGGCCACTCAAATGATAGCCACATTCGTCCGTATCCCTGCAATTTCACGCCTCGTTCCAAGAACGCTGTGGCACTGATCGAGGAGATTGTGCAGGAGTTGAAATGAAGAAATTTTCTACTTTAGATGTTTTTATATTTTTGCATACATTTAACGTTAAATCTTGTCGCGGGCGGAAATTACTTTCTTTAGATGCTGAGCTGTTAAGAGCGTCTATGTACTGGATTTGCGGCAGGAAATTTCCGAGGAGGATGGATCAGAAATGTCAATACGTCCAAGAAAGGAAGTGTGCGGCAATACAATTGTTGTTGATAAGCATGTTTGCGTTTGGTCCCGCCATGAAAGTTGAGTAACATACATGCGTGTTTCAGTCAGAACAAAGGTTTACCCTTCGCTTCGCGTACTCAATCTCGCGGCGGATGGATGCAGCGCCGCACAAGAACCCCGCGTTGGGCGGTCAGACCGGTCAGAACTCCCTTCGAAACGGGCGCTTTGTGTCTTGATTTAGACCACACCACACCGGTGGCTCACGAAATCAAATATTAATCACCGCTGTCCTTGTGATATCTGGCATTTGAGTGATCGGGGTTTGATCGAGGGTACTTTGTTTCTGTCTCTGCGTTGTCGAGTAGAAGGTCAAAGAAGGTTGGTCGTTTCGGCAGCTCACTAAGCACCTTCTGACGCGTCCCCCACTCGCTGGCGTGGCTCTAGATCATGTAGTATAAAAGCGCGTTGGAATTCGCCGGTTGGACTTCATCTGCTTCTTCTTTCTTCTCAACCGCACCATCCTCCATCTTAAGAACCAATACCATGTCTACTCCAATCCCTCAAAGGAAAATCGGTGATGCTCTCGTTCCCGCCATCGGGTTCGGTGTGATGGGAATCGCGACGGCGTACGGCGCTGTCGGGACCGACGAGGAGAGGCTCAAGGTGTGTTGCGATGGGGGTGTACAGGGAAATGAAGATCTGATTTCGTGTTCTTGTTGTACAGGTTCTCGACGCCGCATACGAGTCGGGCACCAGATTCTGGGACACTGCTAACGTCTACGGCGATTCTGAGGATCTCATTGGTAAATGGTATGCATCGCGATGTTCTCGTCATCTTTCGTAGTGCTCAGACGCTCCATGTAGGTTCAAGCTCAACCCCGAGAAGCGTAGCCAGATCTTCCTCGCCACCAAGTTCGGTCTCACCATGACTGGAGCGCGCGGCGATCCCGAGTATGTGAAAGAGGCTGCCGCTCAGTCTCTGGCCAGGCTTGGTACGGATTACATCGATCTGTACTACCAACATCGGTGAGATGAGCAAGATCCTAAATGGGAGCAATTGAACTGACATACCGCAGTGTCGATGCCAACACTCCCATCGAGAAGACCGTCGGAGCCATGGCAGAGCTCGTCAAGTACGTTGCTTTATGGCTCGTCCGACCACTCAGCCCACTAACCGTTTCTGCAGGGAAGGCAAGGTCAAGTACCTCGGCCTCTCCGACTGCACAGCTGCCGGCCTCCGTCGTGCACACGCTGTCCACCCCATCGCCGCCCTTCAGATCGAATTCTCCCCCGTCATCCTTGACGTCGAGAAGCCCCCTCTCGAGCTCGTCCAGACCGCCCGCTCCCTTGGGACCAAGATCATCACATACTCTCCCCTCGGCCGTGGCTTCTTAACCGGCCAGATCAAGTCCATCGACGATCTTGAGGCGGATGACTTCCGTCGAACAGTGCCCAAGTTCTCGAAGGAGAACTTCCCCAAGATCCTAGGCCTCGCGGACAGGATTGGACAGGTTGGCAAGAGGCATGGTGCGACTCCTGG
This sequence comes from Gloeostereum incarnatum, assembly GCA_004338095.1. Taxonomy (NCBI): domain Eukaryota; kingdom Fungi; phylum Basidiomycota; class Agaricomycetes; order Agaricales; family Cyphellaceae; genus Gloeostereum; species Gloeostereum incarnatum. Next base: position 441,068 of record RZIO01000015.1, read on the forward strand.
TCAGACCACGCTTGCATGGATTTTGGCTCAGGGAGAGGACTTCTTCGTGATCCCTGGAACAAAGAAGATCAAGGTGTGTTTGGTTTATTATTTGAAACCATTGCAATCCCCCTGATCATTTCCCTAGTACCTCCTCGAGAATGTCGAGTCTGCCAAGGTCAAGCTGTCTCCGGCAGAGGTTGCGGAGATTCGCAAGGTCGCTGAGGAGACAGAGATTCCTGGCGACAGATACGCTCCTGCTTGGATTGGCATGACCTACGTTGATAGCCCGCCGTTGTAAAAAGTTCAATAGTCATCTGAGAGTCGTAGTCGTAGTCGTAGAATACCAAAGTCAATTCCGTTGTTGCTTTCATTTTTACCCTCCGGCGTCATGGTGGATTTAACTAGGCGCAGTGTCACCATCTGGGTTTCCCACGCTCCTCCACTACGGCGCCGGCACCATGCAAGTCTACATGTTATTGCAGGATTTCCTTTGTAATATCCAAAATGTTACTCTCCGAAATTCAGAATCGACACCCTCTAGGTACGCATTAGACGAACACGCCTCAAATCTCCGTAAACTGTCCGTAAATATGCTGGCTGCATGATGTTCTCTGAGGCTAGGAGTCCCCTCTGCGAGCGACTAGTATCCCTTCATCGTATTTTCAAGATACTTTGAACTCTTTAACAGTATGTATGGACTCTCTATGGTGCTTGTCTGCTCCAGGCCTCACTCCGCCACATTCTTCAATGTGCCACAACAGTGGCTCGCAAGTAGCTCGAGGGTCCTTGTATGTTGTGTTTTACAAAATCATACTCTTATTCTTGCCTAAATGATGACTTGTACGTCTCCGTTTATTAGAATACTCGGTGGATCGCTTTCCATAGGCGATGGTGTGTTGATGGTGTGCGTCTACTACTTCACGCCCCATCCAAAGCTCCCAAGGCGGACGTGAAATTCGTAGACACAGATGGTGATCCAACCTTGCCCAGCCTTGCCCCCTCAAAACCAATTTGTCATGGGTACTAAACGTAAGGCTTTCAAACTCTGCCGATCTTGACGCCGCAAGATCAGTTTCGAGGAAGGGGAAGACGGGAACAGTGAACTATATGCGCCGGAATAAGTTCTAGATCTCTATTGAGCGGATATGTACAGCTGGGCGATGACGCCGATTCCATTGAAATGTAAGTTCAGACTTACGGAGATTAAGGTCGTATCCTCGCGTAGCAATGACGGTACAGATTCCCCATCCAACGGCAAAAACAGCCACAATCAAGACTCATACAAAACTCTATCTGCTGTCGTCAGACGCCGGAATTGTGACCGGACCGAGCTGTCTTTTCTCTTGTACCCTCTCGTAAGTCATTACGCCTTACCCTGGCGCCACATAACATAGATAGATAAAAGGAAGTATTATTTCATCAACCCGTAAGTAAGTAAAGAATAAGTTTCAAAAATAGTGCAGGCTATCATTAATGGACGTTTTTAAATCTTGTAACCTCCGGGCCAGAGACGTCCAAAGACGTTAGTCGGGTCATACTTCCTCCTGATGCGCTTCAACGCCCTGTGGTTATCCTCGCCCCACGACTGGTAGACCTCCTGGTCAGGACGAGCGTAGTTCAGATACAACCACCGCGTGAGCAATCCACGGCTCTGAGCCTCCTGGGTCATCCAGTCGATGACGTCATGGTGCCACTGGACGAGGGCGTCGTCGAGGGAGGCGTCCAGCGAGTAGGATACTAGGACAAAGACTGGCATAGGAGTCAGAAAAAAAGACGAACGAGACGCCAAAAATGGTGGACGTACCCAAGAAATCCCTGCCGGTCTCAACGTTCTGGAAGTTGGGAATCTGAGCAACACGATCCCACACTGCCCTGCCGTTGGCCTGGAAGCTCACGGCCCAAGAGATCTTGGTGTTGTCGTCGAAGGGAGCGAGGAGCTCAGCGGCCTTGTTGAAGACGTCCTGAGGGAACTGGGTATCAGCCTCAAAGGTGAGGGTGCTGAACATCGCCCTGCTTCCTCCTTCGAACCGGGAATCAACCTGCCCAGCAAGAGCTTGTTGGTTGGTATTCGTTGCGAACAAGTCGTCACCGATGAAGGGAACGGCATTAATCTCGTCGAAAGCGTCAGTGAGAGGTCCGTCGCCATTGAAGTAGGCGGCGAGCATAGCAAGGATGACGTCGCTGGTGTTGAAAGGACGGGAATAACTGAAGACGGCTCCTCCGACGCGGGTGTCTTCAACCTGTTTGTGCATCATGGTTATCGTGCCGTTAATGAGAGCGGCCTGAGAAAGCTCGTAGTTGCGGAAGCCTCCCCACATGGGCACAAGTGGGTAGGTGATGAGATCGTATCTGGTGACGATGCCGAAGTTGGTGTTTCCACCGTTCAGAGCGGTGTGGAGGTCGGGGTAAGAGGATGCGTTGACGTTTGCGATGGAGCCATCAGCAAGAACGATCTCGTAGTTGAGGATGTTTTGGGCAGCTAGGCCGACCTGAGCGTTGAACCAAGAGATACCTCCTACAATAATGTCATTAGTTTGTGTGCCGAGAGGATGGAGCGTGTAGACGCACCTCCCAACAAGAAGCCTCCGACTCCGACTGTAGTAGCACGGCCTCCGACAGCGGTGAGGTTGAACGTGTCCAACGTGTCATAGACAGCACCCCATCGCGCACCAGGGCCGACGTGAGCGACTGGGCCATTTTCGGTGTCGGTGACAGTAGTACTAGCCAGGCCGGTCATATCGATCGTCACCCCAGGGGAATCAATGTTGGACATGCTCCCCCAAGGGTTATGGCCACCGGAGCGGACTGCAAACTTCGTGTTCTCCTTCTTCAAGATCTTCAAAATAAGGGACACGTCCTCGGCACTCTGGGGAGCAACCCGGCAGGAGGGCCTCTGGTCGGCCGCGATGAGGGAGTAGTAGAGAGCTCCTTGCTCCTCATAGACGGGTGAACCAGGAAGGAAAACCTTCCGGCGAAGCTTGCTCTGTAGAGTCTTACACTAAGGGGCAGTCAGTTTCACGCGAAATGTAGGAACGGAGAATGTTACGCACGGAGCTGCGCACCCTGGCATCCTCTTCCCGCATAGCTATCGAGGCGGCACTGACGAGCAGTCCATAAGGCAGCAGAGAGAGGAGTTGGAACTTCATGACAAGAGGCTTTCTAGCGAGAGAATGCACCAGATGAAATCAAGCAGTTTCGGGCGGCATTTATATGAACGTTTTCTGTCACCGTCCCCATAGGTCGGGAGCGGCTTTCTGACATGGAAAAACCGTAGAGTCGCCGGGGCTGCGCAAGTGAAACAAGACCTTCTTGGTGACAAGGAGTTTCCGTACACAACGGCCATAGTAGCTAAGGATAATTGAGAAACATCTTACAGGGCAAGAGGCGGTCATCCATGGGACAGTTTCAAGGCACCCGTATGGAAACTCCGCATAGAGTATTGTGCTATTGCCGCACGATTAGTTGATTAGGATGAGCACATCAAGCGGCTCGATTAGGGACGTACCTGTGCAAGTTCAAGATACTGCCATCAGTGTCTACCTGTCCACCAGCCTTTCGGCACTGGTGGGATCAGGAGCCCTGAATATAGCGGAGAACTCGCCAGGTAGCGGCGTACTGCCGACAAATTCATAAGAGATGTAATATCATTGCCAATACCTGAACCTGAGGGTAAAAACTCGCGAGTCGCATTGCGCTCGCGCTCAGCCCTCTGGTTCGTGGCTAGTCAGACTCGGTAGGTAGGTAGGTAGGTAGGAGTACGATCGGTGTGCGGGAAGAAATGTTGGACCGGAGTATGATCAAGTCAATCAATATGACAAATACCATTACGTGCGGCGGGGGTCCTTGCTCCGTCTCTCGAAGGATGCATTCATCCAGGCCTGTGTTCGGACTGTATGCCTTGACTGGCTCCTGCATATGCTTCTGTCACTCTCATGGCGTGCAAACTGGCAAAACATGGCTTACTTTTCGCCCGAAATTTGCGCTCAGTGGACTGCGTGCGGTGGAAGAATCGTTTTTGAACGCACCGCTCCTGCCCGTCTTTGGAATCCTCATTGGGGAAGATGAAACCGAATGTTTATAATTACCCGGAGAAAGTCTTCGATTATCTGAAAACGGCGTCGTTCAGATCTCGTTCAGGACCGTGATTAATAGTTGAATGTGTCGGTATGTGCAACTATAGACGACAAGCAGTTAAGGACAGCATTGTGGGTGTCGGAAGGGACCTCTATCTCTATCGACCGGAAGGACCTCACATTCCTCAGCACTGCATATATTCTTAGGTTCCAGGATAATTATACATACGCGGTCCTTACTACTCCATACGCCACACACTGCAATGAAAATCTCGATCGATAAACGTCGGCCCCGAGAATACTTTCCAATACCCGAATGATCGACAAGTCGCATTGCATTCAAACGGCCGCCATCAGTCGCGCTTTCTATTACTTTCAAGTAAAACGTGTCTGATATACATCGGATTGGGACTATGAGTGCAGGTGCCCTGACAAACTGGATGGAAATACTATCGACTTTCCAAGTCATCTCAGTTTCCCCTGACTGGCGCTGCAGCTCCAGACCTTTGTGACCGGTCCATTCCCATTGAAACATCTAAACATACTCAGGCGCGGCACTGGACGGGAAGCAATATCCTGACAACTATGTACGAGTTGTCAACTTGAGTTGCCCTGAATACCACTGCCTCCATTGGATATTCACTCATCTCCCGCGCACTCGAAACGGGCTCGTCCCTCTCCGTTTGATCTACCCATCCCTGCGTCTTAAATACGGACGCCACAGCGCAGTTTGATTCTCATCTCCTCCTTTCCCTCCTTCTTTCACCTTCCTTGTTCTCAGAATCATGTCTCTCAGAACAGCTCTCGCCTTGCTTGTCGCGACTTCCGGAGTCGTGTCTGCACTTCCACATCCACGGATGCTAGGTATTAGACATGTCTTCTTTCTCACAATCTTAAGATCTAACCTTTCTTTTGCAGAGGTCAACGCTCGAACATTCTCTCTAGAATCCTATGACTTCGTCGTCGTTGGTGGAGGAACTTCTGGCCTCATTGCAGCTGCTCGATTAGCTGAGAACCGCCGTGTCAAAGTGGGGGTCATTGAGGCGGGGCCGTTTCGCCCCGACGATGTGAACATCAACGTGCCACAGGGTAATGGATTCTTGGGAAATCCAGAATACGACTGGCTATTGCAGACCGTTCCTCAACCCGGAGCGAACGGTCGAGAACTGCCTATGTATCGGTACGCGACATCTCATTCATCCTTTGATGCGGCTGTCATCTCATCATATCTGTATCAATCAGTGGCAAACTGGTTGGAGGATCTAGTGCTATTAATGCAATGGTATGATCTTTATCGCTCAAGTCGGGCTTTTCGTTCACGACGAGAAATGACAGGTCTGGCAACGTGGTGCTCGTCAGGACTACGACGCATGGTCAGGAGTTATCGGAAACGACCCGTCCTGGTCATTCGATGGACTTGTCCCCTACTTCAAGAAGACTGAGAACTGGACGGAACCCACCCTCATGTTCCCCGGCCAGGAGGTCACCGACGAATTCAGGCAAGAGCATGGCAGCGGTGGTCCGATCCAGGTAAGTGCAGGTACCTCGAGGACCATTAGTACTTGTACTCATGAATACCTTCAGGTCAGCTATGCGAACTTCATGACGGACCTCGACATCCCAACTGTCGTGACTGCGGAAAACCTCGGATTGGGTCTAACCTCCAACCCCGTAAGTGCATTCTAACACCTTCCTCTCACGGGTGCTAACCATCCAACTTTGATTTTCAGGACGGCGGAAACGTCACTGGATTCCCTCTTCTGGCGCGCAACGTCGATCCTATTGAAGGTGTCCGTTCTTACACCGCTACGGAGTATATCACGCCACGTGGACAGCCCAACTTGCACCTTTTGACCGACGCCCAGGTCACGAAGATCAACTTCAAGAAGTCCAGAGGAAAGATTATTGCCTCTGGCGTCGACTTCCTCGCTGGGAAAAGGAAATACTCCATCAAGGTCAAGAAGGAGCTCATTCTCGCTGCTGGATCCTTGAAGACCCCTCAGCTCTTGGAGGTATCTGGAGTTGGAAACGCAACACTTTTGAAGTCTTTGGGTATCAAATCCGTACTTGACCTCCCCCAGATTGGAGAGAACCTTCAGGTATGTCTATGTTCCTATACGCTGAGCCACCGAGCCTCATTCTCCACACTAGGATCACCCCGTGTGCATCACCGACTTCCAAGTTCGCGATGGATTCTTGACTCTGGGTGAGCCTTTCTCCCGATGATTTTCCGAGCATATATTGATCGTGGATTTACAGATCAATTGCGATTCAACTCTACATTCACTACTGAGCAAACGGAACAATAGTGAGTGATCTCCCGCAGGGGTTACTATTATCTCCGTCTGATCTCAAATTCCCCGTCTCAGCGAAACGAACAGGACTGGCGCTCTCACATACACTCCTTCTATCTATGGAATGGTTCCTCTCCAGCGGATCGTCAACGAAACCCGTATGGATGAGCTCTTAGCTGAGCTGGACGCTGATATCGCTGCGGCCACTTTGACGCCTCTCCAGAAGGTGCAGTACGAAGCAGCGAAGAACATCATTCTGGCTGGTGAAGTCGGTACTGTTGGCTTCACCGTCGTACCGGTTGGAAACATTGCCGCACCTGCCGCTCCCAATGCGTCATACGTCTCCGTTGTCGCTGTTGCTATGCATCCCTTCAGCCGGGGCTCTGTGGTATGTCCTTGTTTTCATCTCCTTTGGTAAGGCTGACATTCTGATCGACAGCACATTACCTCCACCGATCCGACTGCCTCGCCTGCCATCGATGTTGGATATCTGTCGTTTAACTTCGGTGAGTAGCAATGCACTAGTAAATCGTTGGTCGACGGCTAAAACAGAATTTCTAGACACGCATCTCATGATGGAGGGTGTCAAGTTCAACCGCAGGTGGACAGAGACTGCACCGCTTTCCGACCTCATCGAAAGCCCGCATTCGCCTCCTCCAGAGGTCGAGAGTGACGAGGATGTTATCCAGTATGTGTCCCTTCCCCACCGCAATTCTTCCGCCTTTCTAATCATGTCCACAGATATTTGAGGAACAGCGTCCTTTCGCACAACCATCCCTTGGGTAAGTTCTTCAGCGGAATTGACTGAGAGACCTCACGCTGACTTGTGCGTCGACAGGTTCTACCGTGATGGCTCCCAAAAAGCTGGGAGGTGTCGTCGACTCGCGTCTGAAGGTCTACGGACTTCAGAACGTTCGTGTCGTTGATGCTGGTGTGATCCCCATGATGGTCACTGCTGCCATTGCACCAACCGTCTTCGCTGTTGCAGAGAAGGTGAGCCAGATTGTGGCACATTCGTCTGGCAAAAACTAACTATTCTCGACCAGGCTGCTGATATCATCAAGGAGGACTGGGGAATGCTCTACTAAACAACAACAACAATCTTTTGATCATCGACTTATTTTCATCCTTATTTCCATCCTTCGTTTCATCCAAATCTGTCCTTCCGATGCCATACTCTATCGGTATAACGGATAATCGTCGTACTATACGTGTTTTATTATATAATTAGTGTATTCCCTCTCAGTACATATTGTAATTGCATATTTCGCGGACTGCTTAGAACTTTAAATATATTATACTGTCCTTTAAATTTTATCTTTGCCATGGAACACGGAAGACGCAACGCCACAGCACGTCTCAAGCCGACCGCTTCGATCAATGGGGCTGTGTAGTGCGTCAGCATGCGGCAAGGAACG
>RZIO01000015.1:458610-471032 GCA_004338095.1 Gloeostereum incarnatum
GGGATCATGGAGGCGTAAGTTCAAAAGCAATGGCCATTTTAAAGGTCCAGTTATGGCGGCCGCAGAGGTGCAGCTGACTGTCTTGACTGAGCAGACGGCCTTGGTCAAAGGCGAATTGCTTCTTCAAGGATATCCAAATTCTGCAGTGAACCGAAAATGCACCGATTGGTCCAGGAATTGGAATTGCCAGAGCTTTCCTTAGAACGTCACATTGACGTGATATGGCCTTCTTTCCTGGTAGGAATTCAACGTATCTGGAAAAACGGAGTACATTACAGCATGACCAAGGATGAAAACGACAGGACGCAAACATCCTGCCGGCTTCTATCTCCAAGGGCGGAGAGCGTGGAGAGCTCCGTCAACTGTCCTTCATCTCAGAGGCGAAGATTGGGAGTCAACACCACGATGTGGTCGTGTTGGTTGCAAATCTAGGTGCGCAAAGGATCACTGCTGAGCTGAAATCGGACCCTGGGGCAGTAGGTGGTTGTGGAGTCTGGACTTTCGGGTCATACCTATGGCTTCATCGATGTGTGCGATGTCGACGGACCTATTCTACTGTGATAGTCCAAGCGCGGCCAAATCAGAGAGATCTTGTCCTCCAGACCCCATCTCTTCCGTGTGACTGAAGAGGCCAAGACAGAGGCCCATCTTGAGGCCAGCATAGCTACTGCGAGATCCCACCAGTTCTATCATTTTCTGGGGTGGGACGGGGTTCCCTCCATACCCATCTAGCAAATGCGACCTCAGATACGTGATCAAGCACAACGGAGAGCGAGATCTGCTCTGCTCGCAGCCTCTTCCCAAGGGCAGGGTAAGGATCCATCTGAATCTCCAGACCACTTGTCCCTTGGAATCGAAAGTAATCTTAAGTTACATTATTCAAGTCCGTTGATCTTCCCGGATGTCTGTGTGGGTATGTAAACGAGGGTCCAGCAGTTAACGACTGTCGGAAAGTCAACGACGGATCGGGCGCAATGTATCGTGATGAAGGATGGGTTTCGCCCCCTCCTCTTCAACAGCACACAACGAACTATTGAAGCGATAAAATTCAGACAGATCCTGTTGCTCCTGTGGTTGTTCAGGAAAGCATAGAGAGTCGGTGTAATACGTGAACCGGAAGGAGTCCCGAGAAGGACGCGGATTCGTTGGTCCAATGACGAGAACTGTCGTGCGCTCGGGTTTGGGCAAAGGCTGGATTGGAGGCATGAGGGCGTAGGAAGGCGGAAACATGCAGCTCCCGGATGTTGAAGGTGTTGTGGGCTGTAGATGCTCGTAGATTCCGAGTCACCGGTGTAGGATTTAATGGGTAACGGGAGGGGGATATTAAATGGAGAGCGGTCGCTAAAAGAGGTGTATGAATAGCATATATGGACGAGGGTAGGGAGTAGATCCGTACGCGTCTAGGGTTAGACACTCGACTTGTCCAAGCGATTTCGCGCACCGAGGAACGATAGTCTTCTCAACTTTTCCTAAAGGGACGGCAGAGCCTCGAGGTCCCAACACGTTACATAGCCTCGAAGCCACGCTCTCTGCACGAGAGACAAGTTCTTCCATGGAGGTATGGTAACAAGGTGTTCCGCTGGTGTCGGCAAAGTCGCGAGGAGCGCGATAGAGAGAGTGCCGGCTTTCAGAAGGCGACGAGCTCACCCAACTGGCGGCGCACCACTGTCAGAGGTCAGACGGGAAAGGAGTGAGTAGGAGTGCAGTAGACGCTCTTGAGATTTGAAACCCAGATAATCACCATGGGATGGAGAGTCTGGGTATTGGATAGACGAGGATTAGCGCAGGAGTATCCGTGAGAGGCAAATAACGCACCTAGTAGAGTGGAAACCCGTCTCCGTCGCTACGATACTGTTTCACCTCCGCTTCATCTAAGCCTCCGACATCTCAGGAAGGGAGGAACAGGCCGAACAGCCGTAGACTGCGTCCCTTCTCTCAATATTTCGCAGGATCATGCCAGAACGGTACGATTCCAGCACATTGGGGTGGTAGCTGCACCAGTAAGCCGTGGGATGGCTAGGGAAATCAACGATTGCACCAGAAACCACGGAGAACAACTGCCGTGACTAAAATCTCGCGGACCAAGGAGGAGAGGCACCAATAGCAGAAGCATAGGGCGTTTTTAAAACATTATCAATGACTCTGTGAGAGCGTGAGCACCCATGACAAGTAGCGAGAAAAAAAGAGGACGTACGAGCTCCTCCCCTCTGGGGCATTTTTTTGGTACATATTGTCGGCCAATCTGTAAGAAGACTTCCTTCAATGATCAGTTGAAAGGAAAGGATTGTGTAAGTAGACACACACAAAAAGACGCCGAATCACTCAGTTTCAAGTAAAAATGAGAGCGCTAATGAGAGCGCTCAGCACATAGATACGTTTCAAGCAGAAAATACAGCAGACGATAGTGTTAGGCGCGACATTTCTAGCCCGCCATGATTGAGGGAGAAAAGCCGATCACACATCGATGCGATCGCGCCGATACGGTGATCATCCAACTTCAGCCGTCCTCAGCCACTGCCATTCAGCGCTCAACGTCTCTATTCTAGTGAAGTCCGCACTACTGTTTCTTAAATCCATTTCGCACTTATATATGTCTATCAAGCCCATTGTAGCGCGCGTCATGTACTCGTGGACCCCAGCCTGCTGTACTCTGCTGTAATCGTATAAGTACGTAGAATCACAGAGAGGACAGCATCAATTTAGCGGAACGATACAAGAGGAATCAGTCTCCGTTGGGAGATCAAGCATGATCACGCAACACGTATAACCAGATGATATGGGGCCTTGTTCATGTTGTATACACTTCCAAGACGGTGGAAAATATGCATCGGAGAAAGTACTGCTATATATTGTACGTATGACAATCCCACAGGCTTTCCCCGTCCTCGCTAGCACCCTCCCTTTCATGGAATGTTCACTTGTCCACGAGTATTTTGTCGCTTCAAGCTTTGTCCTTCGGGTGCTAGACCCCTACAAATGGCTACGCCCCATTCCACTCATGGTCAAGCTTTGAACAAAGATGCTCCACTTCTCATCGGAGACCAATGGCGCCTGGATGTATGGGTCCAGATGTTGATTTCTTATGTACTCCTCCAGACGAGGAAACACAGCTTCAACGGCGCTCGCTTCCATGTCCCGTTGCACAGCTCTAGAAATGAACCCAGTCTCGGCATACCAAGCGGAATTCAGCTTGACGCAACTGGCGACATAAAGATCTACAAGAGATCTATCGACATTTTGAGAAATAGCCGCGTCGAAGGCGAAGCGATGACCAATTGATTCGACAAGTTTGAAGCATTGAGGCAAAATGAGGCGGTCAAATTCCTTGCTCCGGTGAGTGGACATCCTGGCCATCTCAGAGCGAAGTTCTCCGAACATTTCAGCCTCATGTCTGGCAAGAATACTGTCGGTGTCGAATGGATCCGGGATAGAGTACCTTTTGAGGAGCAGTTCCGTTCCCAAACCTGGGTGATTCGTCAGGAAATCAAATAGTCATCCGCCATGAAGACGCACGGATGGAAATGCCGAGAAGATCTCCCTCTGCAATCGCAATCCCTCGAACGTCTGCCTGTTCTTTACATTGAGTCGATTCTGGCACTTCAGATGTTAATGCGGACCCCTTACATGCATTACGGAGAGCTGGTTGACCTCGAAAAGCCCTTGTGCTCCGCAACGATCCCCCAACTCCAGCAGAGCACGGAGCGTGTGCTGCATAGCAGTCACTTTTGTGATGCATCCGATAGCATGCCGGACTCGAGGGTCGCGGGAATCGTCGGTAAAAAATCTCGATAGCTTTACTGACCATGGCTTCCATAACAGCCGACTGAGCCAGAGCAGTCAAAACTGGTATCTGTTGTGTTCGGAAGGTAATAATGGGTATTTTCTGGCCGGTACTATCCACGACTGTGCGCCGAACACTATACTTTGCAGCGATGTGCGCTGCGACTTTGAGGTAAGGCGTAGCCACGACCCCCATGCCCATCGTTCCCGCTGCAACTCGAGAGATGTTCATGAAAAAAGCTGCCCGGGCGTCGTCTAGTTTTCGAATTGATCCAAGAAGAGCGGACGATTCGAGCTTGACGTTGCGAAAGTACGTCAAAGAATGTGGAATCGGGCTTGACCCCCCACGATATGGAACCAGCCTATTCTCGGTACGAGTTAACTATCTCCTGGAGTAACGGTTGCACTGACTGACTTGGTGACGATACCTTTATTGAGCGTGGTGCCATCATGGATAGGCACAAGGAACGGCTTAACGCCACGATCCTCATTGTTCACCCAAGTTCTAGCAAAAACAACCGCACTGCAAGGGGCCCCAAAAGGGAACGTCGGTGACATGTACCTGCGCGTAGAGGTGTGAGCGTGATATCTAACATGGCCGTTCTCGAATGAGCCTTCTCACTTAGCTGCACTCTCGTTTGGGGTGTTCAAGACGAATCCACCATCGGGCGAAAGAGTTGCTGTCGTTTCGAGATGGAAAACGTCCAGTCCATGCCCAACCTCTGTCAGGCAGAACATCCCTCTGAATACAGGAAAAGTCTATGAGACAACCATTCGAGCTAACGAGGATAACAACTAACAGGTACTCGAGACTCATGGCTCTCTTCAACATCTCGTCGAGATCTTGAAGGTGACGATTAAACATTGATATCGTACCAACGAATAAGTTATACTGGATCGACAGAAGCGTCCCGACGGCCCCATCCAGTGTGAAAATAGGATCGGTGTGAAGATGCCAAAATTTTGAGGACATAGTCTTGACGTCGTCCACGTTAAGATCTCGAGAGGAATTAAGATACATCGAGCTGCAGTACGTTTCACACTTACTGTAGACACTAGCAATAGCTCTCGCTCGATTGAACGATCGGATTACGCGTTCTTCGACTGAAAGAGAGTGTGAGGCGTTTTTGAACAATGGCGTCTGCGCCAGATCCTTTGTGGGGTGAGTTTGCAGTTGAGCCATTGGTAAAATCTGTAAGGAAGTCGCGCTCGCCTCCAGTCGAAGGTGACAGCATTTATACAGACTTCATTGTTAATTAATCCAGGCAACCTGGTACTAGGAGGGCGCTCATCCTGTTCCGTTGAGTGGTTTCAGTACACGAGACAGCAAATATGTATGCGGGCACCGACATGGCTGTCAAAGCTTCTCCATTTATCCGACAAAGCAGACAGCCTTTTTCCAGGGTGGCAAAAAAATCGGAACACTAACCCGGGGTGCACAGAAACATTTAGTGCAAGGCCTACATGACAGAGGTAGACAGAAAGCAAACAGAAAGACCGATTTTGAGGGTGCGGCCGCATAAACTATCTCATCAGATACCATTGATGCTTGCTCAAGAATCCAAACATCGAACATGCGAGAGTGGAAGTGAAGTAAAGTAAAAACACATCAGACCGAATAAAAAAAACGATTTACGTCGCCCATCATGAGTCCATGAAGTCGGCCCCGTGTCGATGTGTTCCTGCTGTCATTCTTACTTGAGTTCCATCTACTTCCCCTACCCGATGACATCCTTCTTGAAAGTATTTAAGTCTGCTGTCTCCGTGTCCAAAAAACTGATAATCTGTTGACGTCTAACCTATACATAGCGTAGGACTCCAGTGTCGGCTAACAGCTTCCCACTGCGCGACGGACGTGTTCTTCGGAGCAGAAGGTACATTATTCCCCCAGACATCAAAAGAGTATTTGAGGAGCCACGATGTACGCATCGAATGCAAGACGCCACGGGAGGACCCATAGAAAGAGGGTCATGAAGACGGATGGTGGCCTGGACCTACGAAACAAGCTATAGCAGATGATGCTTTGACTTCCTATGGAGCTCGGCACGAGCATAATGATGTGGACGACTACGTCCGAAGTCAGAGCGTCGCGGAGATTTAGACGCGCATGTCAAGTTGCACAGCACATTTGAATATGCATCGTAAGCGAGATGTGGCGTTAACCGTATGTCGCCTAAGTAGCATTCAACATGACCACCTATGTACGGATCCGAGCACCGCCCGTCACCAGACCCCGATAATTATCTACATAGATAATTACAAGTGAGTCAAGACTACCGCAGGACGCGTAGCCGGAGACGGTAAGGAAGCACGTACCAGCGAGGCCACTAGGGCCGTCCCGCCTAGGATAGCTCGACGTACTTGACTTGGCAAAGATCGTCGTTGCTCGTCATGACAAGAGGGAAACCAAGAGAGATTTCTCTGGGTGCATGAGTTTCTGCGCTCTCCACAGGATACGAGAAATCGGAACATCCCTTGGGTTGACTGCGTCTGCATGGCTGGTTGGCCTCGTCTATTATGATGATCGTATACCAATGGGCGCGGGACAGGTGGGTCACAATCCCTTTTGGGTGACTCCAAAGTGAGTTCCACCCTAGCTCTTTTTTGAAGCCCCCCATATCCTTGAGGCCCTTTCAGTCGATCCATGCCAGGGAGTATTGAGAGGAAGATGGAGGAGGACGTCGGAGCAGAACCCCACCACTCACTCGCGATGATCGAAAAGAAAGTCGGCGTTTGTCTAGGGGTTGCGTCGCAGATCATTTATCACAGACGCTCCAGCAAGTGGCAGGGTAGTTGTAAGTTCGAAGTGTACTTATGAACCGCAATGAATCCCTGGGAGATGGAGGTGTTGTCGGTATTTTAACAAGAACCGTCGCGGGTTCGGACTCAGCAGAGTCGGGGTTAGAGCATGAGAGCGTAGGGGGGCGGAGGCACCGAAAAGTGAGGGTGTCTTGGGTCTTGTTGGCCTGGACATGTTCTTGGAGGCCGAACCAGCACATAAGTGATAGGAGGGAGATTTCAGTGGATAGAGAGTGCTCGAAAGGGTCTGCGCTGGAGAGATGGTGAGAGGAGAGATAGAGAGATAGAGCGCGTGACTAGGGGGAAGGAACCCCCCGACTTCTTCCCGCCCTCCCCATCGTCACCACTGTCTTGCCTCTGTCGTTTGCAAAGCCCTCCTTACACTCCTCCGCCTCTTCACCAAGCCCGAAAAACACACATAATAGACACGCAAATGTCAGGTACCAGAGATAGAACAGATATTCATCGACACTGGGGAGCGTGTATGACAGGACGATGCTAACGCGGAAAAAGTTGAAATGTATGTCCAACCGGAGGCAGGGTGAGGTAGACGGTGCTCCAGAAGTTCAAAGCGATGGAGATCGTGCATAACACCATAGAAGTTAGGGCCATAGAAGTTAGACGTAGGTATCTGTTTACGATGAGACTGATATGAGAAGGGGTAGTCTGGATATTGCATAAACAAAGATTAGAGCAGGAGTCTCAGTGAGAGGCAAATACTACGTACCTTGCAGGGTGGAAGCCCCGTCCGATCCTTCGCTCCGATACTGTTTCACCTCCACTTCAACTGAGCCTCCGACATCTCAGAAGGGGAGGAACAGCCTGAACAGCCGCAGACTGCGTCACCTCTTTCAATATTTCGCACGACCCTGCCAGAACGGTACATTGTGTTAGTAGCTCCATTATATTAAGCCATGCAATGGCTAGGAAAACAGGATCCACGAGCGAACGGAAAACAACCGCTGGCCACCTGGTCACGGAAATCTGGCAGAAGTTTAGGGTCCAGGTGTTTCTAAAACATGGTTCTTCACTATACAAGAGCGTGAGCACACAGGACAAGTAGCGAGAAGCAAACGAAGACGTACAAACTCCTCCCAGACTCAAGGTCCCTTTTTGCAGCAGAAAAGAATGCAGACGCGCACACAGAGGGGCCAAATCACTCAAATTTCAAGTCCGAATGGAAGCGCTCAGTACCGAGATAGATTTCGAGTAGAAAATACAGCAGACGATGGTGCTAGTCGCGAAATTTCTAGCCCGCCAGTACTGAGGGAAGCGGATCACAAATCGATGGGATCTGAATCGTGCCGATACGGTGGTATCGATTCTGCGTAATGACGGCCATGTCATCTCTCACAACTGTTCAGCCGTCTTCAACCACCATTCAGCACTCCTGCAGCACTCAACGTCTCTATTCCTGTGAGCTAAATATTTTACTGGGGTTTCTTCTATCCCTCTCGCGCTTATCTCTGTCTCTCAAGTCCATTGTGGCGCGCCAGGTACTCGGGGATCCCAACCTCCTGTAAGTAATCGTGGGAATCACAGGGAGTACAGTATCAACCTACAGAATGATATGATAGGTACGTAGTTAAGCCTATAATACATTATACGAAATGACCACTTACCGCTACTTAGCTTCTGAGCATCAGACGCTAAGACCTTCGAGAGGCGAGACAGCCAAGTTGCAATACATCGCACACATCTCGCAGTGAACATCGCTTCGTGAATGCGCGGACCTGTTAGCTGATTATCCAGCTCTGGATGAGTGTGTGGCGCATAACGCCACATATCATGTATCCGTAAGTCTCGTCATTGACGGTGCTAAATGGCTTCAACTTGGGGAGCCATCTTATTAAGGTAATGGTTCTGGAACTCTCCTTGCATAAGAGCCAGGTATAACGATGCATTGGTAGTAGACTCAACGGATGGATTGGTGAAATGGGGATGAATCCGACAGTGGGTCGAACATCAATGAATGGCTCATCACAAATTGGAGTGGGAACTGGTTGTGCCTCAGTGCGGTCAGCACATCGTGAGCGAAGAAACAGCCTAACGCAAAGGTGTGTCACGCTACTTGCCCCAGGACAACGCCTGTTCATGAAATGTTCTAAGGCTTTCGACTCGTCGTGAATAGTCGAACGCCCTGAGCGATGTCGAGGACTGATGGGTGCAGCCATTCATTATCATCCCTGGACCATGTCGGGCTGTTGTACGGACTCCTGTATCTTCAGATGCTGGTCTCGCTCGAGAAAATCAAGGAATGCCGTCCCCAATCCTACCGGTGTCATCTTCAATCAACTTTCAGCTTCCATTCGATCAGATGACGCACCTTGTACACCGCAGGAATCCATGTCCAAACCGCCGTTGAACGTTCGGCCCCGCTATCGTAGATGACCCCGCGCTGCACGAACTCGTGGCGTCGAATCTTGCCGGGAACGCAGTAGGTGAATATCATATTATCAAAGGAATAAGAGGAGGGAGTTCCGTGTTAGAGGGGTGTTGAGCTGAATTACTGAAGGATGCTGGGATGCTGTGTGCATTCAACAGCTCGCTTTTAAAGGGTTTCATGGCAGGGGAACTTCTAAACCCGTGTTCAATACATTCCAATCTACTTATCACTATTGGCTATTATTCAGAAGTATAGTTTAATTGCTCTATTTCCTGCGTGCATCTGTTCTCTCAAGTTGAGGAGGAGGAACGCAAAATCGAATGTGGCGCCGAACGCGGGGAATCACTGAGACGGCCTCCAAGGTAATATAGCTTATATTGTCATAAGCTGTGTCATCCGAACGGTTCATTCCCTGTTATATTTCATACCTGCCTATGTGAAGACAAAACGAAGACAGATATGGGACTCAAAACCAACGCACGTCGCAAAAGACCGAGCGTAACGTTGTGTGGCAATTCCTCTATTCAAGCCGGAATATTCGTATATCTCGACACATCTGCGGTTACTACTGTCTATCGATGGCTCCATTGGATCAGATATCTGTATTTTTCGGACTCCATCTCCCGGAAAGCGCCCGAGAGTAGTATGTACAATCTAATGGACGTCCTACGTCAAGATGTTGGACGCGGCAAAAAGATAGTAGTATATACTGTCAAGTGGAAAAGATAGCCCCTTCTCGTGTGTGGCGACCACGGGGACCGGCTTAGTGAGATTCTGGACAGTTGATAATAGCTAGTCTCTTCGCAACAACGCAACTGCCTCGAAGTCATGAAGCGAAGTGACGCTCTCCTGTCACACAAAGAGAACGAGCTTGACCCTGAGAGCCAGGCAGGAATCTCAGACTGGGGTGGAAAGGTGACTAGGAACCAGAGGACGATATGTTGGCCGCGCCATGAAATCGGCCACGGCAAATGATACATTAACTAGCACCTATCGGATTCCAGCTAGCGGTCAAGCGATACCTGTATGTGAGTGGTCCTCCAGTCACGCCGATCTGGCTCGTTAATAGATCTTCCGACTGCTCCCCACCTACATTCATGCAACACGCCATCAATGTATCCCCTAAGAATATGATTGCCGACTGCAGTACTGAGTTCTAGAAATTTATCAAGACGTCGAAAGAGTGTCTTGAGAGATTGGGGAATTCTCCATGAACTCTCGGGCTCCAACTTCATGAGTTGAAGAGAGAATAAATACGCCATGAGGAAGCGCATGTCGTCGTCGGTAGTGGCCTCCGTGAATCGTGCATAAAATTCCGGATACACATATATCTCCAACATAGGCTGAATGTCTATGCTGTATTGCGAACAGGTGACCATCAGTGCCACGGCCGTTGGAATAATTTCTCCCTTGAAATCTATCGGATGCATCAGGTCCTGCAGCGTGTTAACGACCTGAAGTATGACGTCTTGGCGGGCAAGGAAGCTTTCAGTATAGACCTAAGACGATACTGGCTGATGTACACACCTTCATCCACAGGAGGTGAACAGCATAAAGATTGCAGACGCTCCAAGGCATAGGCTGTCACAGGCACCATTCTTTCGGGACATGAGAATGCCGGTACAAGAGTTTCCCAGCCAGTGTTGGCGGTTCGTATCATGAGCTCTGCACAAAGCTTTGGCTCTGCCGAGTCTTTGACCAGTTGATAATACAGATATGTTACCGGGACAATGTTCCTTCCATCGTAATGGTCAAAGAGAATCCGCATCGTCTCCATTAGACCGAGCGACATGAAGCACCGAAGAAGATTCATTCGCATAGGGACGTTGGAGCTAGGAGCGGTATTCTCGCGTATCCAAAGAAGAGCCGACTTTAAATAGGCACCTTTCCATTGTTGGAGAAGCTGATACTCTGTCTTGAACCAATGATGATGGTCTGGTGGGGTCCGCTTTCGCCTCGAAAAGCACCCAAACCGGAGGCCCCTCAACGCATTGCGAATCAAATGTATGCTAGAAGAGTATGGCCATATGTTCTGCATCCATGAGAAATAGAAATGCCGCCGCAGTGGGCGACACACCCTCCTAACCTCAGCCTGCAAAACGTCCGAGAAGGCAATCATGCTTCTCATGGGTTGTGCTAGCGTACTGTAGAAAAACAGTGCCTGTGGCGACTTGTATGGGCATGGGGCAGGGGCCTCTTCCTTCCAATCTCCCGAGTTTGAGTTCAGCAGAACATCAAAAGATGGGGCGATAGTGGTGTACACTGCAAACACACCTATCATGCCTACAACAGCGGAAGCAAGTGTCGCTACGATGTAGTGGAGAGCCCAAAGCAGCTCTAGCATTCCTGCAAAAAAGAGAAAGACTGATATCTGGACAAGAACCGGAAGAGAAGAGATGATAGCCGGAAAATGCCAGGCAACTAATCCCTGGAATCGCATCTGCCGGAGTATGATGGCATCCTTTGCAGAAACAGAGGCATCCCGTTGGTATTCACGAAGCCACTGTTTACATAGGATTCCGACTAAGGCAGCAGAGAGGCTGATGCTCAAGCTAAGGAACCACAGGATATTGACACGGACGGCCATCTGTTCGGGCACGAACTCGCCATCTATGCCATCGGTACCTTCATGTACGATGGAGGGGTTCGTGAGATGATCTAAAATCTGGGAGAGAACACGATATGATTGGAATGTAGGATCTTCTTCCAACCAAGTGTAGGATTCGATGATAAAAGCAGTGACAATGGCAGAGAACAGGCCGATCTATAAGATCAAGATGCGTGTAGATCTAGTACTGTAGTAGTGACAGAGAGGGTGGCTTACAAATGTTAGCAAGCTTGAAATATCATCGTTCCATCCTTCACACAATCCAACGTCATACTTGTCCACGGATACTTTGAGGTGATCCCAGGGATCGCCAGCCTGCGGAGGTACGAAACGTACAGGGTGTTCGTCTAGCCAACCAAAAGGCTAAGAATCGACAAGAGTCACATTAAAAACTCTTTGGTATAACCATAGAACTGACCAGCTTGAATCTATCCTTAGGGTCTAGTCGGGGTATGGTGTGCTCCGAAAGACCACGTAGCTCCTATGTTGGGGAGATAAGCGCAAGAGAATCAAGGAATACTATCGTTGTTATTACTTCTGCATCGTAATCCATCGGTCAGAACGGTTGCTTTTTGGAGAGAATTTATGGTGTAGAGTATTGTGCTTGAGAGAGGTATGTGGCTGTGTCGGTTTTCTACTCGGCCCGGGAAGGCCATGAGTGCTCAAAATCTCAAAGTTGTGTTAGAAACCTCCTAGCTCCCGAGGGCAGACCAAAAATGAGAGAAGATAGTCGTCAATGTTTTCCTTCTTAGTAGCCTATACAGTAGTAATCATAGACTCTGTAAACACTGTAGAGCGGTGCCTCTCAGGGAGTCTGGGCAGAATTACAGGTCTAGGATGCACCTGCAG
>RZIO01000015.1:484382-497228 GCA_004338095.1 Gloeostereum incarnatum
GGATGGCTCCCGGAGCGTTCCAGGAATAACTCCACGAGTGACTCGTTCAGATTGGAAGAATAGCGATTACTCTCAAACACCGACCAGAGGTTGGGGAAGGAGTTGACGACCCCCCTCCAGTGAGCGCACACTCCTGCAAGAACTATGGGTGCCCGCCATATGTAGCTAATCACGCCACACAGAGTGTGGTTGAATATTTCTCGAAGGATTCCTGTAGGAAGCTTGCGGATAGGCGCTTGCAATGACTCCCACCGCTGCATCTGGGTCGAAAGGTCGTGTTTTCGGTTGATCAGGAGGTTGAGAGCAGCCTGAGCTCGTTCGATTTGAGAGCCTAGGGCTGCTGAATCTGCCTTTGCATTCCGCAGGTATTCTTGAGTTTCGGGAGACGGCTCTGTGTAGAAAGGGTTTGCCCGGCTGGCGGAGACAAAGTCGATAGACATTAGTCTTGTTGTAGCTGGATTAAACGGCGGTGGCGTCATGGTGACGAGGCTACCATCGGTGGCATTGAGAGAGACCATGACAGTGAAAAGAAGATGGTGGGGAGAGACGAGGTGAAAGTCTGAGCTTTATATGAAACGAGCGGGCAAAAATACAAACAAACAACCAAGTAGTCAATGCGTGGCAACTGAGGCCGGTAGCGCCGAATCTGGCTGTCGAGGCCTTGAGGATTGAGTATCAGTGAGTGTTGTGTTTTGAATCCATATTAGTGTAAGGAAGCATGGCCCCTTGGTCGAGCGACTATGTTTCCAGACCGTTGCATCATTGATAAAAGCGACAGGACTTGAACTTGTAGCTTAGAGACGCCCCCACTACCACAGCAAGGAATGACGTCATCCGAAGCACCCACTGTGGCGTCCGGCGTGTCCTTGGGCTTGCAGGGACGTCAACAGAGACCCGGTTTCGCGAAAGCCTTCCAGTCACAAGCAGAAGGACGATGGATTCTCAGGTCGCGTGTCCGTGGTAACGCGCTTGGAAGCTGTGGCGCCCGGCGTCATGGGATCAGCCAGGCGTGACCTGGCCATGGGTCTCAGACCTTCTCGTAGTTCCGGCCTTTCCCCCCGTTTATATAGCTCCCACGGCAGCCCCTCTTGATTCCGAACCAC
This sequence comes from Gloeostereum incarnatum, assembly GCA_004338095.1. NCBI lineage: Eukaryota > Fungi > Basidiomycota > Agaricomycetes > Agaricales > Cyphellaceae > Gloeostereum > Gloeostereum incarnatum. The sequence goes on from RZIO01000015.1 coordinate 485,486, forward strand.
CATCATTACACAGGGCCCTTCTTTGTCTCTTTCCCCCAACATCAACAGCTTCCCAGCACTCCAGTGACAATGTCTGCCGAAGTAGCTGAGGTCCCTACCATCGAGATCAACGACGCCCTCTTCTGTCAGCATTTCAAGGAGGTGGTGAGTGGTCGTTATCGTCTCGTAGTATCGTCTCGGTGTTGAGCCGTTCCCGCAGTGCACCGAATGTAACTACGACGGGCGTGAGGAGAATGATGGTTTCTTCGGGGTGAGCACGCTCGCCGATGGCGTGTGCCTCTGTGACTGATCCAACGGCAGTACGACTTTATCGACCGCCAAGGCATTGAAGCGCCTGCAGGAACAATAAACAAGGACGGAAAGTACCAGTGCAAGAAGCATGGATCAGCAGGTACGTTCGCTCGTCCGTTCGCCTTTTCGGCATGCCAAGCTGCCGCTCGTTCTGATGCGTCGGCCGTGATACCAGAGTGCACCCAGTGCTACGGATGGAAGAAGCAGATTAACAGGTTGCGTGTACAGGCCAAGAAGGCGGGGAAGAAGTAGTGAACTGTAAGGCTTAAAGCATTGTACGATATTGCGGTGGATGTAGAAAGTTTACTGTGTTGTTCTTCTGCTTGCTACGGTGCCCATGTCCGTTGAACGTTGAAGGTCAAGTAGTAGCCTCTCGTCTGCGTATAGGATTGTGCAGCATGTATTGAAGGCTGATATGGTCGCTGAGTATGATCAATGGGACGGATGATGTTCAAAGCAGGTCGGCGGTGCGCACGATGAAGGTGTTTATGTAGCATATCAGGGCGGTACCGACCGAGTTTGTAGCGTCCAAAGAAAAGTCGGGTTTATTCCCAGGAATATACATGTAACGGAACGACAGGTCCGAACCGTAGTGGCAGAATTTACAAACTAGCTCTCTTCTTCGAGTTACAGAAATGAAACTCTGGATGAGGCATTAGTTGTTTGGGATTGCAAAGGGATCAGTCGGACCCACTGAGTAAATGGAAATACAAAGCATGATCGTGGATGATACAACTTGGATATGACGGTCCAGCGTCACTCAACTGGGAGAAATAGATCAGAGCTGGTAGGGAGAAATAGCAAGCACGACTTCACTTACGGGTTTGACGATCATGATGGTAAATATTTGATATCAAGAAATTGTGCAGAAGAAATTGACTTCCATGCCTCGGTCACGACGTTCATAGTCAACCAAGTCTTCCAGCTCGTCTAACGAGGACGCATATGCGGATAGGTTGGGAGTAGGAATTGAAAGGACCAGCGACTCGAATGCATCCATGGATGTCAATAATAAATTATGGGAGGGTGAAAAGTCGGAGAAGGTATCGCGAGAAAACGAGGCGTGTTTGAAAGACCATGGAGGGAGTCTGGGTGAATCTTATATAGCAGCCATGCCATGTCTATCGCTCCCGTAGCCGCATGAGTTAAACAATGGCAGGAATACGCGTCTGCTCTCAGGCTGCACAAATAAACGATGACATGGTGGCATCCTGGAAAATTGAACTTCCGCTTGTTCTCGGCTTATCGGCAAGGTTTAACGATGTGGGATTACGCCACACGTAATTCTTCCTTAATGATATTTGCGGTCTGATTTATTGCGATGTGACTGATAGACTGACGGGTAGTTGGGTAGGCAATTATACCCCCACGTTGGCTGGGTCCTCTATTTGTTTTCGAAATTCACTCATAACAGCGATCATTGGAACCAATAAAAATATTTGCGAACAAAAGAAATAGTACGAGTGGAGACAGCAGTAGTACATAAACAAAACGACTGAAGCCATTGGTTACTTGAAGTCCTGAAAGAGAGCAGCGAGACGGACTCACGATCGGATAAATAGGAAATATGCATGTCAAAAATACCCCTTGCCTCCGGTTTGCGAAATACCACGATGGGCTTCAAAGGTCCTGAAGATATGGGACAGTTTTAAGGCAAGTTCATGAGTACGAGCCGTCAAGACTACTTACCGGCATTTGAAGCCCCAGAGAAAAGCACGACCCGGCGCACATCATGCAATTGTGCAGTAATAGGACAAGTCAGTCTGTGTGCGACGTTCAAAATCGGTGGGAACATCGAATTCCGTTGATTCAGCAGAGGATGTGGAGGGCGTATAGCTCGAGAATCCCTGGGACAGGATCTCAAGGAAGTCAAAGGAGTCCATTCGATGCGAGGAGTGTCAGATTTTGCGGGACAGCAGGAAGTGTCCCATCGAAGGGGAAGGCAAGACTTAAAAGAGAAAGTATATTGCTATACATCGCCTAAAGCAGCATCCAGTTTGACCTCCGCATTATTTGAGACAGGCAAACTGAGTCCTCATGCACATGCCCAAATGCGGAATTGGATTGAAATAGGTCTGCAACCAATCGCGGCTGATAGCACAATAGTAACGATACCAGGGAAGTTCGCGTGCAGGAAAGAATGACACCAGAAGCAAGCCAAGAATGCTGCACAAGACACAAGAACGGGTATTATCAGCGAAGAAAACTCTGATGATACGCTGATCTTTAGCGTACTTTCAGCGGAATCCAATTTCCGATACCTTTTATTGCGCCTTGTGCTGTCGGATTCTTCGCGGTGGCCCCGTTCAAACAACTTGTTGTTGATTATTTGAACGTTACCTGAGGCACGACGCGTAGCGGAGTTTGAAATATCTTTTCTTCATTGTCCGTCCGCCGCCATTCGTCGCCGCAAAGGGAATATTCAAAGGGAGTTTGAAGAAAGAAAGCCTGAAAATATGGTGATGCTCACACAAAGGACTTCGTTCCATCTTCCATTCCTTCATCTCCAATGGCGGACTTAAGTTACCCTGCCTTCCCCATCCTCGCCTTCGTTGCCTTCATTCTCGTGCTCATTCCCCTTCCATGGCATCTTCACGCCTGGAACTCTGGGACATGTCTCCTAATGATCTGGTCTGCCATCGGCGTCCTCAATCTGTTCATTAACTCAATAGTATGGCATAACAACGCCATTGACTGGGCACCCGTTTGGTGTGATATCTGTAAGGATCCTTTGTTATTTCGTCGATTTCTTTCTTGATTGAAAGTGTTCCCTTCCCCCTCTTCAGCGTCTCGGGTAACCATTGCTGTTGGAGTGGCGATCCCAGCCGCATGCCTGTGTATCAACCGGCGACTATACCATATTGCTGCATGCCAAACTGCCAACATTACACGAGCCCATGTACGTCTCCTCTCTTCGTCACCACGGCGTCAAATAGTGATCTCGCTCTTTAGAAACGCAGAGCAGTCATAATTGACCTATGCATCGGTGTTGGTCTTCCCGTTCTCCAGCTTCCCCTCCGTCAGTGGCCACGTCGTTATCTGATATATTGCATGAACCTAACGCGTGTGCTATACCAGAATTTGTCGTTCAAGGGCACCGATATAATATTCTTGAAGACATTGGCTGCTACCCGACAACATTCAACACATGGCCTGCCTACCCTCTTACCTTTGTATGGCCCAACGTTATTGGACTGGTTTCCCTGATTTACGCAGGCGCGTGCTTCCTAAGGCCTTACCTTTATCAGTTCCCTCTAACGCTACTCTGTAGGACTCACTCTGCATGAGTTTATGAAACGTCGGGCACAGTTTGCCCAATTCCTCTCCTCAAACACGTCGCTCAACGCCAACCGATACTTCCGTCTAATGTTACTCGCCACAATGGAGATCCTCGTCAACACGCCGGTCTCTGCATATGGTCTCTACCTGAACGCGCGCAACGGCGTTAAGCCATGGATCAGCTGGGAGGAGACGCACTATGACTGGTTTACCATCGACGCCTTTCCCTCGGTGCTATGGCGCATGAGTCGGCAGACCGAGGTGATGGTGGAGTTTAAACCGGTGGACTCTAATCTTTGCTTGCCTTTTGTTCTTCGCCTTCTTCGGATTTGCTGAAGAGGCCCGTAAACATTATCGTCTGGCCTTCTGGGCCGTCGCCAAATTGTTTGGCAAGTACCCGCCGCCTCCACCGGCACTGAAAGCTGGAATGTCTGGGTAGGTCACTTTGTCGTCGGAGCAGTTCCTATATCTAATTGTCCTTCTCTGGCATTCAGGCGCGGTCCGATCATCCCATCGTCACTACCGAAGATGTCTCAAGCTGGTATGCCCCCTGCGTACACACCTCGGCCGCCACCACCGCCCTCCTCTGTTCCCTCCGACGTAGACACGTCTTCCCTCTACCTTTCCCCAACGATACCTGACTACAAAATCGACATTGACATTGACGCTATGCCTTCGACTCCTTCTACACCGTCGTCTTCCTATACCACAACCACCACCACAACTAGACATCTTTCTGCCCATGATGATGACGAGAAATACCCCATCACGATTCCCCAGGCTGTCGCCTTGTAACACTATCATTGCCACGAGTCCGGTCACTCCTTATGAGCATCCTGTGTTCTACAATACTCTATGACACCCACCCCTTCCTTGGTTTTATTTCATATCTTTCGCTCTATTTCGCTATAGTGTATCACAGTAGGTTATTTTTGAGAAAATGTATTTTTACACTTCCAAGCATGACGCTTTCACGGAGTTCCCTCTAGTTTGACCTGCCCGGTGGTCGGCACTGAATGACAGAGAGATTGAGCGTTAAGAGGTGATGCCTTTGTATGGATAACGAGAAGGACACTGCCTTGTCGTCGTCACCTTGTATAGGACAAGAATGACTTCATTACCGGCGTACAAATACTGTCTCTACATTGACTTCCCAAATGATGTCGACAAGGGACGTGGTCACTATATAGGACCGCTAGACTCCACGATCCATGAAGAAGTTCTAGCCTTTTCAGACATGCCAGGAAACGTCGCCTAGACAACACAGGGATTCACAGGTCACTCAAGACGGACTGCTGAAAGTAAGAGATCCTGAGCCAAATACTCCCTACGTTTCATGGGATCTGGCCCGTACTAAGGATAGGTAAACACGACAGGAATCTTATCCGGAACCTCTTCAAGTCCATCAACGCTAACAGAGACGCTCGGGGAAATGGCCGTGTAGTCGAGGTAAACGACCGCAGAGCTCAGCGAGACAGAAGGGAACAATCCTCAGACTCCATCGCTGCGCGGAGCTAAAAGCCCAGAGGACTACGCATCACGTATGATATGCTGGAAACACACTTGCGAAATTCCATGTCTTTCCATGGCATATAGATCCTCCATCTTGCGATGTACGTCCCTAACGCTGGTCAATCATCCATTGCGTGAGAAGGAGGTTCCAGACTGTGAGGCTAGCACAATGTTGACGATGCGTGTCGTCGTCCCAGGAAGCTCTCTGGCACTGCCGAGAGCAGAAGAAGACGGCTTCACACCCGGAACATCGCTTGGGAGGAGAGTCGACACCTATTGTGTCGTGCTTATGAAGGAAATAAGCGAACAAGACCGAGAAAGTAGTATTCCACTTACAGTAGCATTAAAGCAAGTGGGGGTCGGCGGTCGCACCGACAACGAATATAAGTCATGCTCTTGTCTGCGACAATACGCCATGGCTTTCAGCATGTTCAAAGAGGTCCAAAATACGACATCTAGAGACAATTTGGCGTGTAGCTCCCGGTCCAGTCCACGGGATTCGATAGACTCGATTGAGGCGAGCGCCCGAAGGAGGACGGAGTGATAAAGAAAATAAGAAGATATACAGTCGAGTATATCTCCAACATCTGCGAGTAACTCTGGATCCTGATGGTATTTAAACGCCTGCTGGTACGCTTTGAAGGTACGTCGCAAGACTTTGATTCCCAAAGCACGAGCAATGGCTGGATACCCGTCTTCCTGCACTCGTTGAGAGACGACTCTGAAAGTAGACTGTAGACATTCGGACATGTTCAGGTCCTCTGCAACACTCTTTTCCTTCAATCTGTAGTAGCTTTTCATCAAACGAGCACTTGAAGACAATGCGACGTTGACACACATTTACTGCGCCAAAGAAATGCTTCATTCTTGTGCTAGAGTTGATCCATTCATGATAAAAAAATGTCCCTGAAGGGAAACCAAGCTAACTTCGTCTAGAAAGTGTTTATCGCGCAGCTGAGTTATATGCGACAAGTACAAGTCGACATTTTCCTGCGGCGTACATCCTGACTGAAGGAATAGGATCGTAATTCTGTATCATGCCTAGCACGGTAGAAGCGGATCGGACCACACCAAAGCCGAAGCCGAAAGGAGCTTCGGCCTCCAATAGGTAAAGCAAAAACGGAACCATCCCTTTAGTGTGTATCACCATGAGGCTGAAATTTACATGAACGCCCAGAGTCTGGAGTATGAGCATCACGGCGGAGTGAAGCCGCGACATCCAAGGGTATGTAGAGTCGGCGTGTTGGTTGATAACGTAGGTTTCCATAAAAATTTGCACCACTACCATATATGTTCCCAAAGGCACTTTGCTCATGATGTACGTCTTGCCAATGGCGACGGCCGAGATCTTTTGCTGAGGTGTAATTCAATCCCATAGATGCTGGGCTTGGGATATGCGAGCTCGAGATATGATATGTCGCTTCAAGATGTACAAGACGGTTAAAATGTGATGAGGTTGGCAAAGGGATTTGCGATACATGTCTTCCAACGCAGGTAGAAATCCTTGAAGAGCGTCTCTCTAGTACTTGTCAGCATCTTGTGAGGGATTAAACAAGAGGCTTGCCTTGAGCGTTTTCCATGATGGTGGTGATGGTTTGTCCTGAATCGAGCCATGTGGCCGCTGCTCGCGTGGCATTACCGGCGCGTGCGACGATGGCGTTCAGCGCCCGGCGGGTATCTGCTTGATACATGGTTCGAGTTTGATCTTGCCCTTCCTATTCTCCGCGAGCTATTAAAGTTTTGGTTTTGTCGGCGTACTTACTGTGCACCGCACGCCGCAGCATGGGAGAGAAAGACAGAGTACTGTTGGCAGCGAGTCGCGTCAAACAGGGCGCCGACTTCCAAGGACCAGAAGACGCCAAATGCCATGCTTGAAACCAAGGCTTGTTCTGCGGGCTTGAAGGTACGGGCGAGGAGAAGTCAAACACATATCTGCAATTTGTAGATGATAGTAGAAGAGCACACTCCACTTATAAGTACCCGCAATGCTGTCTGATGCTATCCATTGTTGCAGCTGCGCACCCGCCAAACAGCGGTACAGACGCGTCACGAAGTCAAATCAGGTGACCTTGTTTCGTTCTTGTCGCCAGGTTTCAAGGGGTTTCAACGTTCATCTTCGTCGTCCTCCCTCGAGACATGATCAACACATCCTCAAGAAGCAGAACGAAATTACCACTGGACTAGAGCTCGTCTGGCCATGTCGACACGCAGAAAAGATCCGATGATATAATGCAGTCGAGAGTAAACGACACAAGGTGAGTCGAGAAACTCGGACAACGGAGTGAGCACTGACACGTTGGTGTAGATTGGTTTTGATTACATTCACTGACCCGCACATCCCAGTCCATCGAGCGAAGTTCAAACTGCAAATAACAGCAACGCCGGCAGGCATATGACGCGTCATCTTCGCGGTCATTTTCCTCAAGACAAGGATCCGGAAGACGAGAAATGGAGGATCCCCTGGAGCTCAAGCAGGACACGTCCAGATTGGCCTTCTATCAAGAAATGCTAAACCTGGAAGACCGTTTCCAAATTTAAAGAGCGCAGCAGGCAGACCAAGACTGCGGCCTTGAAATTTACAAGCTTCTTATAATTAACAGAAAGAGGAGGTGCATACCGTTCTTTCCGTACTCATTTCATCGCCAATTTTAGTCCATTGCAACTGATAATATTTGCATGCCGGGATGAATGATTCTCAGACCATTTTCTGTGTCGCATTGATGGCCCAGAGATGGAAAAAAAGAGATAATAAAATAAAGAAGAAGGAAAGCATGTATGATAAAACGGAGACTGAAACTATGTCACACTATTGTGTCATACATTGGTCACGCATATCCCCATCATGACTATGACAACAATGGTCAAATTCCGAATAATAGCAAGCAAATATTTGGCGAATATGGGGGGAAAGTATATATACTTGCGTTCCGTGGTATGTTATCCTCAACAGCAGCCATCCCCTTGCAACCCGCTGAGCGGCACAATACATCTCACCTATCCCCCTTCCATTCATTCTCGCCATCGCTTTCAGCGAGCAGTCTCTACAACCAATGGACGATTTTCAGACGCTCATCTTTTCTTCGTCTTCCTTTGACTCTACCGTTGACTACGTCGACCTATTCACAAGCGTCCCCGTTCACGTGCGCGCACCGAGACTTGATAGCGAGCAGGCTCCCCTGGTTGACGCTGATCATCCTATCGGCGATTATGGGGCCTACTGCGTCATATCCTGACAATAAACCTTCCTCCCCTTACCGTGAGTGCTCTTCTTTGACCCTATATCGCCTGTGTTGATTGATACCGTGACTTATTTCCAGTGCACCTCCATCCCCTTCGTCCTTCGACGCCTCAACACCAACACCGTCCGCCATCAGTTTTCATTCTTATCGGCCTAGTGCCCTCGCATGAGAGACTTGTATTTATTTGATTCTATCATCATGGGCTTTGGAGAATGGGTCTCGTAACTTATTCGTAAATATTCTTGCCCCCGCACCTCTGCGGACGTTTTCCCTTTCGTCTTGTAGTATATCTTGCTGTTTTGTTGTATGTAGTGGACCAGGAGAGACTAGGAGTGGCTCCGCTGGCGTTGTCACCGTGTTGCGGTATTTATAAATTTTATTTTTCTCATCCCCTGAATTGGGGGATGACGAAAAAAATCTAGTGTCTCGAGTCGGAAATAACTTTGCTAGTGAGGAGCCTGTTCTAGCAGAGAGACGGATCCGCATTAGAGATGAGATCAGCATCTGGCATATTGCAGGGGTCCAGGAAGATGGACTTTGTACCAATCCGTAAGTTCCCCTCAGTCTATGTACTTAGCCAAGACCGCAAGCCTCGACGAAAAAAATTAGAGCTTGAATAGATAATGATAGCAGAATTCCATTACGCTGCATCATGGCACGGTGCATCGCTGTGAATGCAGCAGCTCAAAATACGATGTTACGCGGCGAGAATGCAGTTATTGACTAATATATGCCACTATTTGGCTTGCATTGGGACACGCGGCGGCGAATACATCTTTGTAACTTGAACTACATAGCCAATATTCGGTCAACTATTAGGCACCTCACTCCTCTCAGGTACCATGCATACGACTACTAGTTCATTGCAGCTCGGGGACGAAACAGAACACGAGGCTGATTACACGTGGCTTCCCGATCAGGAAAGAATAACAAAGGCTCCCATTGTCCTTTTTACATCTCCCATTATTCGCCCGGTACACACAATGGAAGGAAGCATTCAAAAGCTGGAGGGAGCATCCAGAGCTTTTCTCAGCTCCTTTGTTGCTCTTCCGCCCTCGACATGCATCCTGAATTTGTTCCCATCGCTTTCATCGCCGCCTTCTCTCTCCTCCTCCCTTTCCCCTGGCCATGGCGGGCCAGAAATGTGGCCGTTCTCTCTCTCATAGTCTGGCTTTTTATCTCCAATATTATCTACGCCGTTGATGCCGTCATTTGGGCTGGCAACGTTCGCATTGTTGGCATTGTGTGGTGCGATATCAGTATGTTCTTCCTCTCGCCACTCCGCTTTCCCAGAGTCTCATGGAATCCATAGGCACGAAACTTATCATAGGAGCAAACTTTGCAATCCCTGCTGCCTGTCTCTGCATCTCTATCCATCTCGAACAAGTCGCGTCTGTACGCCAGGCAAGAAGTACTCTGGCCGACAAGAAACGCAGAAATATCCTTGAGGCCTTTATGTGTTTCGGTCTTCCCATTGTATTTATGGCTCTCCGTACGTGTGCGGCTCCCTTCAACTTCAGTTCGTCTCTGACTTCTCTGTTAGACTATGTTGTTCAAGGTCATCGTTTTGATATCATTGAAAACTATGGATGCAGGCCCTCTACCTATTTCTCCATACCTTCCGTCTTCATCGTTTGGGTCCCACCCATCCTGATGTCCGTCATTTCTCTCGTGTTTGCTGGTAAGTGGCACCGCTGGTTTCACAGCTGTTCGTTCTGACCCCCATCATCAGGACTCGCCCTCCGCCACTTCATGATCAGACGGCTCACCTTCGCCGCTCATCTCACTGCAGCGGGTTCCGCTCTCTCTATGTCCCGCTATCTCCGTCTTATGGTCTTGGCCGTCGTGCAGATGGTCTGGGGCTTGACCGTCATGTGCTACACCCTTTGGGTCACCGTCATCGGCATCCCTTTCCGTCCGTGGACGACGTGGGCCGATGTCCACTCTAATTTCTCCCGTATTGACCAGTACCCTGCCTTATTCACGCCTACACTTGTCTTACGGGCCAACTATTTCCTCTGGTGGATGATTCCCGCCTCAACATTTGTCTTTGTTGCATTCTTCTCCTTTGGAAACGACGCCACTGAGGAATACAAGAAATGCTTTGCCTGGATCCGGCGCAATATCTTCCGCCAGAAGCCAGCGTCGGAGAAAAGAGGGTTCAAGACCAAGTTGCTTTCATTACCTTTCATCCAGTACGTTTCCACCCCGACGTTGAAGCACTCTCGCTCACTCTTTATGTTTCGCATAGGTCACCTAAGACAGATTCCTTCTCGACCAAAGTCACGATCTCATCTCCAACGGACGCTATCCCTCCTTACAAGGCTCCTACGCCGCCGTCGCCCCATCGCTATCACAACAAACTCGACGACCTGGAATCTCCATCCGAATGGTCGTTCTCTGAATTTAATAAAGGAGCGCACGACTTGACTCCGCCGACGCCTTCCACTCCGAGCACCCCGTGCACGCCTTCAACACCGCATACCCCCTCTACAGCTGCACCTTTCCTCCCCAGTCCACCACCAGTGGCACATGACCCATCCTTTCCTTTCCTTCGTCAGCCGATGACACCCACGTCTCCACGCCCTTTAACGTATCCCTCCTTTGAAGCTTATTACGCTCGTGGTTTCCCAAGCCCCTGAGCTACTATGTATCTTTATACAGTCTTTCGTGTTCTTGTTAGTTATTTTTTCCTTCACCTCCACATTCCCTTGTTGTATTTATAGTGCTTCGAAGAAAAAATGAAATTCACAAGTCCTTTGTGGCGTTGAGGCAACTGACATTGCCGTTCTCGATCGAGGGTTTGTTTGTTTGCTTGTTTGCAATGGCCCGCTCGTTCATATAAAGTTTCAGCTTTCCCTTTATCTGCTCTCTCCCAACTATCATCCTCATTTTGCTGTCATGATCACGCTCAATGCCACCGACGATAGCCTCGTCGTCGGCAATATGACGCCACCGCCGTTTAATCCAGTTACAACAAGACTAATGTCTATCGACTTCGTCTCCGCTAGCCGGGCGAACCATTTCTACACAGAGCCGTCTCCCGAAACTCAAGAATACCTGCGGAATGCAAAGGCAGATTCAGCCGCCCTAGCCTCTCAAATCCAACGAGCTCAGGCTACTCTCAACCTCCTGATCAACCGAAAACACGACCTTTCGACCCAGATGCAGCGGTGGGAATCGTTGCAAGCGCCTATCCGCAAGCTGCCTACAGGAATCCTTCGGAAAATATTCAACCACACTACGTGTGGCACGATTAACAACATATGGCGGGCACCCATAGTTCTTGCAGGAGTGTGCGCTCACTGGAGGGGGGTCGTCAACTCCTTCCCCAACCTCTGGTCGGTGTTTGTGAATGATCTCAATTTCGATCTGAACGAGTCACTCGTGGAGTTATTCCTGGAACGCTCCGGGAGCCATCC
>RZIO01000015.1:505078-521068 GCA_004338095.1 Gloeostereum incarnatum
AGAGAGGATAGCTCAACTAGCGCATTTCAATATCCGAGACACCTTCCGGGCCGTCGTTGTTCGATTGGAGAATAGGCGATGCAGAGATAGGGATATTTATTTGAACCCCTCTAGCTGGATAGATTGCCCGCTGTTGGTATTGCAACTTGGTAGGACTTGGTAGAATACAGTCTTGGGCTAACATGGTCATGTGGTGATGTTATGGTCACCGTGTAACTGTCACCCTACAGTCGACACGTCCATCGGGACCATCCAACGTGGATAGAAGGGGAACGATGTGAGGTGAGTACAAATTCAAAAGTTACTGGGTCCTGTGTGGTTTGTATCCGTCGTCGGGGCGCCGCCCTTGCGCCACCCACTGCCGCTGGGGGGCTAATCCGATGGCGATTCGTGATTATTCATCTGAAGAGGTCTACATCGTATCCTGGCACTGATAGTTTCGGAACATCACTAGACCTCACTGTCGTTGACCACCAACTCGAGCTGGCTTGCAAGACTAATCCGGGATCCGTGGATCGACTGAACTGTGCTCTCATAAATTCGATGCAATCGGACGGCTATGGACAAAAGATTGGCTTACTTATAGTCCCCCTCATGGAAGAATGTAAAGAGCAGGCGAAAAAGCCCTTCTAAAAGCCTTGCGAGCGCGCTAGCTCTAGCGGTGCCCACATTATCGATACATGCGGCATTACAATCGTCTGGGTGGTATGGTTTTCGCAAGACCTTAGTAATTCCTGATTCTGAAACAAGTTGAAACAAGTTTATAGGGAGATAACGTAGCTCCAAAAACGAGTAATCTGCTACATCCTCAGCGGATCGTAGTTCAAGCTAGGACGAAAGAAGGGAACCACGCCATTCGCAAATGGCCGACCGGGTCTTTACGGGAGTATCAAGAACTCGCTCCCAACTTGTAGGAGCCACCCGGCTTATGATTGAGACCTTTCGTCTTGCAAATGGGGATAACTTCAACTTATACATTTGGGGCAACGAAGGCCTTCGGTCGTTTCGCTGGACCTGTTGTGAAGGTCGTCGCGTTGGTCTGGATGAGGACGACTATGGCGGGTCTGCCTTTCCTTATGTCATTATATGATCCACCCATCCGGGACGACGACACCTAGTTCAGTACTTACCTCACGAGGCCACCATTACTCTGGGACCCATTTAGGGAATTTGAATAGCACTCGCAGTTCCCATCAGACCATTGTTGTGGCCAATCGACCGGAGTTATTTGCGCGTGTATTTGCCTGCTCGTTATGAAGTTCCAGCTTGCCCCTCACCCGTCATCTCCCATCGTCTTTCTCTCGTTGTCATGGTCATTCTAAATGCCACCGATGATAGCCTCGTCGTCGGCAACGACACGCCACCGCCATTTAATCCGGATACGACAAGACTGATGTCTATCGACTTTGTCTCCGCTAGCCGGGCGAACCCTTTCTACACTGAGCCGTCTCCCGAAACTCAAGAATGCCTGCAGAATGCAAAGGCATATTTAGCAGCGCTAGACACCCAAATTGAACGAGCTCAAGCCATGCTCAACCTCCTCATCAACCGGAACCGCGATCTTTCGACCCAGATACAGCGCTGCGAGTCGTTTCAATCGCCGATTCGCAAACTTCCTATGGAGATCCTTCGAGAAATATTCGACTACACGCTCGAGGAGGACCCAATAGAAGACTCATGGGTGGCTCCCTTGGTTCTTGCAGGAGTATGCATTCACTGGAATGACATCGTCAAATCCTATCCAAAGCTCTGGTCGGTGTTTAGGAATCCTTTTAGATGCGATCTGAACGAGTCACCTATGGAGTTATTCCTGGAGCGCTCCGGGAACTATCCATTTACTTTTCACTGTGCTAACACCGTCCCGCCCACTCTTCTTCGTGCGCTCGAACGTCACGCATCCCGTATTCATTCTCTCTCCTTTTATTGGGGCACTCTTCGTAATGAGTTCAACGCTCAGCTGGATAGTCTGTCAACGCTGGATATAAGCGAACATAGGCTAGATGACCGCCTGCTGGGAACGGGAATGGGCGAGGTGGACTCCAACTGGCAAGATGTTTTCAAGAACGGTAGTAAACTCCGCGACGTGTCGATCTCCATACCCCTGTCGACGTTATCTCTTCCATGGCGCCAACTGACAAGCCTTCAGCTCGCACACGATCAACCACTGGAGACAACCCTGCCGTGCTTATCTCAATGCTCTTCTCTCGAGCGATTGGAGTTTTGTACTTGCAGGGAGATCACGTCCGACACAACATTGGCGTTTCCGGAATTCACGCTATCCAGGCTTACCGCCATGGAATGGCGCTTCGCCAGCGACGACATGGTTGATCTCTTCCTTCAGACGTCATGGGTAGAGACCGTCCTCCCATTGTTGTCGTGCCCCAACCTACGGACCCTGTCCGTTGTTCTCACTGAGTTCCATCCCACTCTGTTCAGTGGTCCGTGGACTCTTTCGATCCTGTTGCGAACAATCCCGAGATCCCTAGAACACCTCGAGCTGTTATTCATCCCTATCGAGACACAGGCATTTTTCGATACGTTGGAGATGTTCCCGGACCTGATATCGTTGAAGTTTCGGAAATCACGCACCGCGTGGGACCACGATTTTGCCATTGGAGACGTTCTGAGAAGAATGACGTTCACAGAAGACGGTCTCGATAACAAGAAATTAGTGCCCAAGTTGAAGGACCTCAGTTTGGAATTGTACTCCTGTGATGATGAGGCCCTCGTGAACATGATTAGATCTCGTCCATCGCTCCGTTCAGGATCTGTCGACATCCATGTTCCGCGCCATATTTTCAACGAAGAATTCTTGGAAGGGCTGATAGAGCTGAAGAGGTCGGGGCTATCTTTGAAGTTGACGGATGGGGAAGGTTGTTTCTTGACGAGGAACGGTGTTCTTTAGTTCTTTCGAATCGCGTCGTGCATCTAATGTCAATAAATGTATTTCTATCTTCAAATCCATAGAGATTACAGTCTCTTATATTAGAAGTCCGTCATCCGGAAAGCACCATCGGTGGCCATGTGAAAATCACTGAAAGTGGCCTATGAGCAACATCAAATTACAGATACATATAACCTGCTCATACAGGAATGAATCACCGGACGAATCACGCTGCGAGGAATACAAGATATCAACAACAGGCTAAGTTTCTAGTGATTATCTGCAGGATAACCCGCTATGGTCAACGACACACAGCTCACAGGGAACGCCTGGCACGAGTGACCACGGTGCTTTCATTCTCCGTCTAGCAGGATAAAACCATCCAAGATTGATGACAACGACGTATCTACATAGTCTCCATTGTCCATAAGTCTATCGGAGGTTCTCGTTGGCGTGAAGAGATGATGTCTCCACGATTAACGGTTGTTGGTCAAGTGTGGTACCTTCCAGCAAGAACACCGCACGCGGAAAGCGGAATAATGATGATAGTGTATCCATCATGCGGCGGCCTATCGGTCATGCTTGCGACGACAACCTTGAAGAGCAGACGGACGAGCATGCGTCAGGCGTCTTCGGAAATATTGAAATAGCCAATCGTGCAGAAATAGAAAACTGACTAAAAGTGAGACCCCTTCCCGCGGAGTCACGCTGCCAGGTGGGCTCTGGTCGGACTGGTGGGCGTGTCGGATACCATAATCTCGGACTGGGGGGGGCACAAAAAGTACCCGAAGGCGCATTCTGGCTTGCTAGAAGAACGTTATGACAGGGGCATCCAGGAAGCGAGGGATGCCTGTCCAGCGTGCAAAACCCAGTGCCGGTTATCCTCGCAAGGAGCCAGCACCCGTTTCTAAGGGCATCGATAAACGATAGATGAGGAAGCGGGGCGATTGACGTCTTCCTAAAACTAAAAGGGCGCTCTCTGGTCAGAGCCCCTCCTTTGCGGTGATAATTACTTATTCTGTCTTATTCTATGTCCTCCCCTCCTTCCTAAACGCTGATACGGGAATGCTCTCGCCCTCTACCTTCCTCGTCGCTGCCGCGAAAGGTCGAACGAGGAGCGGTCTGCAGCAAGGGTTAGATGAAGGGCAGAAAGTCGGCTGGGGAGATAGGGTACAACCGAGGCTTAGGTCGAGCTTTGAGCCTAGCTTCTGCTCGCATTTCGGTATGGAAAGGAGACAAAGATATGCCGCTTGGTCATGACTGGTAACCATTTGTCCCAAAAATCGTGAAGGCTCCTCCTTACCCTATGAAGTAGCGTGGTACGCCAATATTCTGTGAGTGTAAGACGATGTGTATTCAGAGCCTAGAAGAGCTGCATCATGGTAGGTACGCATAAATCTCCATCCCAGGCGTATTCAACGCATTTCCATTCGCCGCACATCATGGCTCCAAAGTATCCAACAAAAGACAGATCCATTGTAATGCTCAAGTAACGGGCCTTTGAGAGTCTTCTCAGCCGTAGGTCCCTGCTACGTGGGCGGGTTCTCGTTCTGCTTTCTACCCTTCATGGAGATACAATAATTTTGAGCCGCAATAAAGTGTGAAAATCTACCGGTAATACTCACCTAAAGAGTTAGCTGTAACTGACCTCTCTACGTCGAATTAGCCCGCAGTAGCGACAATAACATTGCTCCCATGGTTTGGCATCTGTTGACCGGAAATACTTTGAGCATGTGGCGGCAAATGATGGCAATCGTCTGTCTCAGTACCCTCTCTTCTTCCGGTGCAGCAGTGGGGCGAATGGCGGAAGACGGCTGAGCTGTAGACCAATCTATTCATATTGGAAGGCAGCTTCTAGGGACCGAACTCGTGGGCCTCATATGATTGAGCACTTACCACTGCATACGCATCAACGCCGCATTGAAGAATTTCCCGCTTTGCCTCATGACTGCTGCTATATTCGAACAATGGTACTGGATCCTGGATCATTTGTTTCCCAATGGAGTAATCAAGTAATAAGACTTCATGATCGGTGCTCGCAGGCTCGTTTATAAGAATCCTCATCATCATTTTTCCCTTTCAAACCTTGTCCAAACCCGCCGCGCTCTTCATTGCCACTAACTCGAAACTCCTTCCTCTCGTCGTCTTTTGCACCATGGCCACAGACAATAGCACCAATAAACTTTTCGAATCCCTGCTTACACCTGAAACCATGAAACTGATGGCCATCGACTTCGTCGCCGTCCATCGATCGGAACCCTTCTGCACAGAGCTGTCTACTGACACCCAAGAGTGCTTGGATTGTGCCGAAGACGATTTGGTAGTGCTTCAAACAGGAAAGACTCAGGCCAGCCGAGCGCTCGACCTCCTGATCCGTAAACTTGCGACCCAGATACAGCGTTGCAAGTCATGCTGTGCGCCGATTCGCAGGCTTCCTCTGGAAATCCTTCGTGAAATATTCGGTCACCTCTGTGGCTCGGAGAAAACAGTGAATACAGTGAACTTTGAGCCATGGGTTGCGCCTGTGACTCTTACAGAGGTCTGCTCTTTATGGAATCAAATCGTGTTTTCCGATCAACATCTCTGGAGGAAATATTTCTCCAATCCACATTTCTACTCGCTACAAGTAAAGAAGGCATTGGGGCTGTTCTTGAAACGTTCCGGGAACTGTGGATTTACTTTACACCTGCCACGAAACGGCTTTGCATTCCGGCCAACCGACCCACACCCCAAGCCCTACTACGAAGGCCTTCTTCTCGACGATATCCGACCTCACGCTTCACGTCTATGCTCTCTCATGCTCCCATGGGAATTCCTGAAAAATCCCCGTCTTCAACAGTTGGAGAATCACTTGGATAGTCTGTATCGCCTCTGCTTTTCGGACCACTATTTGACAGACGAACGCTTGGGTACGGCAGATCGCGAGCTCGCAGACGCAAACTCTGGCCAAAACGTGTTCGCTAATTGCAAGGAACTCAGAGATGTCACGATGTACTGCAACCCGTTGGCATTGTCACTGCCATGGATGCAACTGACGAACCTAGAGCTTGGATTCGACCAAACCGTGGACAAAGTTCTCGCATGCTTGTCTCAATGCTCTTCTCTTGAGCGCTTGACGTTCACACACTGCAGGCAGATGGATGCCGTCCCTCCTGTAAATGGACGCCGCTCAAACGTGATGCTCAGTCAACTCACCGACATGACTTGGACCCTGCTCAGCGAGTGGGAAGAATGTCGAGACTTGGGAAAACAGCTGCTGTGGATGGAAACCGTCCTCCGTTTCCTAACCTACCCCAATCTACGGAGCCTCACGATTCGCCATGGGGGCAACGTCCCATGCCCACTTCCGATTTCACTCTTCATCCCCCCAACGATCGAATGCCTCGTCCTCGATTCTATCTCGGTGACCGCAGATTTCTTGCTTAATCTACTCAAGGCGCTTCCCAAACTCACCTCCTTCACCTATGTGGACCATCATATCCAGGATAGTGATGAGCTCATCAACAGAGACTTTCTGGATGAAATGAACGGGTTGGTCCCTAATCTCAAGCACATCAACCTGACGCTACACTTCTGCTATGATTGGGCACTTTTGACGATGATTGAAGGCAGACCTCAGCTTAAATCTGTGTCTCTAACCTCTTGTTGTAGTAATTTCTTCCACGGCTACTTCGAATACTATTTCAAAGAAGTGAAGATGCTGAGGAGGTCGGGGGTGTCCTTCAACCGGACTGATAGAAACGGTTGCGTATTGACAAGAATGGGGGTCATCTAGTTTTTTCTTTTGAATTATGGAGCATTTATTTTGGACATTGTTGTTTGTTGGAATCACTGCACGTCTGTACATTTCCGAGTCATTTCCACAGCACTTATGCATGGACGCACCGGTACTGAGTCTGGCGGATCAAGGCTCCGATATATACGGGAGATGTAATCTCCTTGTTTCAGTAAGTATCATTGAGGGCTCGGTGGATAATCGAGTCGCGACGCTCGTTTCACTGGACAAGTAGGGCTGTGGCGGACTTGTGACTAATCTTGTCCCACGTGCCATCTTCCACGCGTCGCAACCGTCAACCGCCGCCTCTGTTCCTGCCTTAATCAACATAGACCCGATTTTTACCGAAACTCGGCATGATCCTGCTCGAGTCACGAGTTTGGCAGAGACATGTCCCTGAGCGCTTTCTGTAGTTTGAAGGATGGTTCTGCGTTCGGACAATTTGGAAAGGCCAGGATTTGACTTAGTTTTATTGTTTTCCGTCGAGGCAGAGTCCTTAGTCATTAGTGGCATAAACGGAATGAATATCGTAAACATTGTAAACATATCTCTTCCACTCCGGGCGCTCGCGTGTCTGTGATATCTATCAGCTCAAGGACGTCATAACGGATTGTTGACAGGTTGATTCTAAAATGTATCATGATTTGTCTTGGATTCGTCTGCCGCGTGTGGGATAAGTTGTCGAGATTCTCTATCAAGAACATGGTTCGGGCTTGTGGCTCACTGGATGATCGACGACACAATAGCCACATGCACATCGCTCGCCCAAAACCCTGGTGGCGGCAAGAATTGAAGTTTCCTTCGGGAGAAAGGCGGAGTCATTGGGACGATTCGCTGCATTCAAAATTCGCGTTTAGGCCAAGTTTAGGCAAGATAATTTCTCAGTGACTCTTCTACCTTTCACACTGATGTTAACTAGCAAATTCCTCAGATAGGGCACAAGGAGACCTTCCTGCTATCGCAAGTGCATGTCAGTTATCTCGGAAACCATCCTTAAATCTGAGCTGAAATTTCTGGAGCAACTTAAGCCTAAGTACTAGGGATCTCAGGCTCTTCGTGCGAGACGATAATTCTCCGCCATTACCGATAAGTTTGTATGGGCCATGCCTTCGAGCGTTCCCCGTGAATTCCACGATTGTCGGTTTCTTCGGTGCTTCTTGTTGGCTTCTTGTCCCTTTGCTCATGACCCCTATCTGAGGGTCATCGCTCCGGATGGATTTACTCGAAGTGCCGTTCTGGCAGGAGGCGTCTTTCCCGGACTTTTGGTCACTGGAACGAAGGTGGCTTGATGTTCGCACTACAAGAAAAATATTAACGAGATGTTTACACCAGGGGGACAACTTCCGATTGAATGTTGTTAATCAGCTTTCTGATGGTACCATGTTGAAAAGCACGTCCATTGTATGCCGTGTTCCGCCCCCGTTCTCCTTCTTCCCTCTCACCCCGTCTAGCATTGGCACGGCTTTTTTTCAGAAAGGCACAAATTGGGCCGACGGGTTCGCACAATCTCAATGCTGGCTCGTTCAATAATGACCTTCTTTGCAGTGCAAGTTTCATAAACCAGTGTCCTATTGCTGCCGGAGACTCTTTCCTCTACAATTTCGATGTTCCTGATCAAGCCGGGACATATTGGTATCATTCTCATTTATCCACTCAATGTGAGCTCTCATCTCTCGAGTGTTCTCCTTACTGAATATTTGGTGGACCAGATTGTGATGGGCTTCGAGGAGGGTTCGTCGTTTACGACCCTCAGGATCCCCACCGCGGTCTCTACGACGTTGACGACGGTGGTTTATCTATCACATCTTATGCAGATCGCTTGCTGACATGGCTTCAGAGAACACGATCATCACGCTTGCCGACTGGTAGGTGATTACCTACATCCTCGGATATGTCTGATTATTCGATCTAGGTATCGTGCGTAGTCTAGGTTCTGTAATTCCTAAGTCTATCAAACGGACGCCAAATAGATACTGTCGCTCCTGCCGCCGGTGTTGTTCCGTATGCAATATTCAGTTGTTCACCTCTGGTAGCTTGATGTTCACGTACTAGGACCCCTGATGCGACCCTTATCAACGGACGAGGTATATCATCCTTTCGCGTTTCGATTCATAACTTACCTCATTTTTCTTCCAGGTCGATATTTTGGCGGACCTTCGACTGCTTTATCTGTGGTTACCGTTGAGGCAGCAAAACGGCATAGTACTCCCCGTTACTATAACAGGGCCGGATACTGACATTTCCCTAGCTATCGCTTTCGTCTCATATCCATCGCATGCGAACCGAACTGGGTTTTCTCTATAGACAATCATGATCTTACGGTATCGTTGCATTACATTTCTTTACTCCGTGTGTCTGCTAATCTCCTGACTGAGTCTAGGTCATCGAGACAGATGGAGTGAATGTGGTCCCGGTCACCGTCGACTCCATTCAGATTTTCGCAGGTAAGGCTCTTCAGGATATTGGCTATGGATATACTGAAGCCCCACAGGACAGCGGTATTCGTTCATCGTAAGAAGTTTTATCTCTCTTTGGGCTCTACGAGATGAATAAGGTGCTGTTTTTCACAGCTGAATGCCGCACAAACGGTTAGGAACTACTGTGAGTCTTATGCACTTAGTGTTTCAGTGCTTTAATGATAGACGGACGACGCCACAGGGATTCGTGCAAATCCGAAGTACTTTAACACTCACTAATAGACTTAACTGTCTTCTCACCATGTCTCCATCTTTATAGCGTCGGAACAGGAGGATTCTTTGGTGGACTCAATTCGGCGATCCTTCGATACGTTGGCGCGCCAAACGCAGATCCTCAAACGCTTGGAGGAATCTTTTTTTTTTGAATCCTCTGAGGGAGACGAACTTGCATGTCAGTATTCAATGATTGGATGAAAGATCTTCTCATGCTATTGATATAGCCCTTGACAAACCCCGGAGCAGTAGGTATCGGTCCTCCAACTTGATCAAATATTTGTATTCAACGATCTTTTGCAGCCAGGTGCACCCAACATAAACGGAGCCGGCGTGGATCTTCATTTTGACATGTCCTTCGTTCGTGCCAAACTCGTCTGTACTTTGCGTCGTATTTACTGACTCCTGGGCCTTGAACAGACGGGAACCCAATTCGCTATCAATGGTGCCCCTTATGTCTCTCCGACGGTTCCGGTATTGTTACAGATCATGAGTGGTGCAAGTAGCGCAGGTACAACGTAATAGCCGTTTTGACACCAATATGTCCTATGCAGCGTCTCTCCTTCCGGCTGGTTCCGTCTACGAGCTTCCGCTGAACAAAGTAATACAAGTCAGCTTCTCGAGCGTATTGACACCAGGGGCACCGGTTTGCTACTTTCTTCTCTCGTTTGCATAGCCCTGATGAACCGTATAGCATCCCTTCCACCTTCACGGTGTATGTCCTGTCCCTTCACTTCTTCTCCTGGACACGATTCTAAGCCGCCATTGTCCTAGCATACTTTCGACGTGATCCGGAGTGCAGGCAGCCTTAGACACAACTACGCGAATCCCGTTCGACGAGATGTTGTCTCGACTGGTGTGCTCACAGATAATGTTACCATCCGGTAAGTTGCCCGATTCGTGGGCTAGATTATTCGATGCTAACAATCACGTCTCAGTTTCACCACAGACAACCCTGGTCCATGGTTTTTGCATTGGTTTGTGGCCTTTTCCGTTTGACGGGGAATTTGTGGTTTAATGATGTTGCGTTTTTCCAGCCATATCGAATGGCACCTCGAAGCGTACGTCTATTCCTCTGATCAATTCTAATGCTCGCCCCTCACTCCTCATAAACAGAGGCCTGGGAATCGTTTTTGCGGAGCATTTATCAGGTACGGTTGCTGCGAACCCTGTTCCCGGTACGTCATCTTCAATCTAGTGGGTGTTCTCTCTGATTGGAATTACAGCTGCATGGGACGAACTCTGCCCGATTTACAACGAGCTGGGTCCAGGGGATTTGGGAGGGAACGCTTAGGGGAGCACACCGCGCCTCCACTGCTCTACACGGTATGGCGAGCGTGCTACATTTTCGCCGCTTCATTGGGATACGGTGGGTTTAGGCGCTTATTTGTTTGGTAGAAAGTTCAGTCCAATGCATGAATATTACTGAGTGATTGATATTAAATGAAATTTCAAGTGGCTGATGATGTGGCGTAGGGAACGCCTTATGAATTGCGCCCCAACGCGGTGGAATTCTCTGGATAGTTTTCCCCAAACAACGACAACTCCGTGTCGAGCATTCCGCCTGGCGGCTAAAATGGTGAGTGCCGGATGTCCCAACCTCGGCCTGAGAGTTGCAAGGACTTTCTGGCATCTATGTTCAGTACGCATATCGCCACCATTGGTTTATCGCCACGGCACCGTACGGTATGAAGAAAGCTTGGGTCTCGCAATGACTTTACATGTGCCAGCATTTCTATCACTATGGCTATAATTTCCGTGCTTCACTCATGATGCATCACGGTTCTCATCGATGCTTCGAGGCTTCCTGATGCTTTTGCGGATCTATGGGGTCTCCCGGGTGTACGTTGGTCTAGTACTTCGTGCATCTTTATGTTTCATCGTTTGATGCTTGGCCACTCCACCGTACTAAATATCAGCAGGCCAGTGATGCTCTTCGTGCATTTTTGGCAGTAGATACAAGTCCTTCACAGCATTCGCTCATGACCTAGATCAGCATCTATTGTTCGAAATGCCCGCGATCGCCACCGTTGGCAGCTAGTGGGAGATATCATGGAGGTAACTCAGCATCTGTGATTTCATTTTGAGCGCTCTATTCAAGTTTTCATATAGAATGGGACCAAAGTACGTTATCAGCCTTCTCTTGTCTATTCACCATACGATGTTCACCATTTCCGCGCTTGACCGAGGGGCCGCAAGTAGATGTGGCATGCGACAGAGCGGGTTCCTTCCGTAAGCCAGCTCCAGTCGTAGGCCATCAGTGCTTTGGCACATCCATACACTCCGTACGTGATCTCCTGCGAAGGAGAACGATCACTCATCGGATATATTAGAGTATGCCATGCACTCTACAAAGACCCGGCTATAACATTGCTTCCCCCAAATACGGTCGCTGGGCATCACTGATATAGTTAATAAATTACCGGTACACAGGAGAAATACTATCTACAAAACTTGTCCATGCAAAATGAATGACAGAAAACAAGTCTACTCGTATGCATTATAGTGCTTTTTGCTAGCTGGAAACTCCACGTCAACCGGATCTGTCGACTGATGTTCATCGACGGTCTTGGTAATCACGAGCGTCCCGCTCTCATTTGGACGAGGTGGGCGACGGACGTTGGAGAGTGGGATGATCCCCCCTCCGGAGCGTGAGGAGGATGCGGCGGTGGTGGAGAGCGTCGTTTCTTGGATTATGCCGCGTCGGGCACGTCGGAATACTTGACAGGCCATCGAGTTGGTCTGTGAACTTCAGGTGAGGAACGGGAGAGAGAACGGCGAGTGGCTAGACTTACAATCATGATGTTGGGTACGCTCATAACCTAAGGTGGGGAGGAATAATCAGCATAATTCCGGCGATGAGTAAGGATAGGACTATGCACCGATTGATATGGGGCCGGGAGCGACCGATGGAAGAAGAAAATGAGCGCCAACAAGTTAGTCCCGACCGTCATCCTAGGAGTCCTCATCAGCCTGGATAAACACCATAGCGCACCGCGACTTACAGATAATACATCTGCCCATCCTGCAAGAGGGCCTTTGAGAACATCGGCAGGTGCTTGCCCAACAAGAAAGACTTCAAGAAGGAACCAGTGCCTTCTTCACTATGATTGATGTGCGCGTTCTGCATCAGGCGCCAGGAAATGGCGAGGAAGACCAGCGTATCGTGAACGAACGGCAGCACGGCGGCGGCACCCGAGAATGATTCAATACTCGCATGCATGCAATATGGCGTAGGGCCGATATGTGCTACCGTCACAGCTGGAGGAATTGTCGCCGTGCCTCCTACAACGGAGAGCCAAAGGACAAAGAAGAACCCGACGACGATCTTGTTCTGGCTGAATATCGCTTGAATTCTAGAGGAAGACAGTTTAGTTGATCGGCACACGGCAAACACGGAACCGTGGTACCTGAAGAAGAACAGCAGAGCAGTGAGGCTATAATAGCTGTCAGCGCACATCGGATAGATAGCAGAGGAGATAGAACGCACCCAGAACTCAACGGGAACCAAGGGGTGATGTAGGTCCCATTTCTGGCACAGTTGCCGATGGGTGCGGCTACAGCGGAAGATGAGAAACCAGGGCAGAGAGACAGCGCTGAAAGCTCACTTTCGACGATTGCAGATCCCAGGATGTAGGCTAGAGAGCAGATCCTGAAAGGAAGTTATTATCAGCGGCGCCTGGCGCTGTGACTCATGGCACTCACCTAGAGGCAAAGTAGACCAGGGTCGGAATTCTGATCTTGTACTTGAACAGAAGATCGTAATCCCCCGCGGCGTTGGTGAGGATATCCCAGAACATCGCCTATATGAGGATTACCCGAGTGTCAGGGTCGGGGGAGATAGATCAGAGGGATCGACGAGGAACTCACACCCAGTGCGCCCACGACAACGTATATTGAGTTCTGGATTTGCCTGGCGATATCCGGCGGAAGGAATGCCAGCGGCGTCATCGGGTTAGGGAGTGCAGGGACCGTCGTGTTGGACATCTTGTGTTCAAGGAGGGAAGGTTTCCTACGTCCTCTCGTATCATGACAGGTCTTTTATGCCTTTCCTTCGCCGTCACCTAGACGGGGAAAGGATATGCCAAATGATCCGTTTCCCGGGGAGACGAACAAAAGGTTGTGTAGGAGGCCGCTGTGCTCACGATCAAAGTTGATCATCACATCAGTTGGAAGTTCAATGGACGAAAGCTTTGTGTAGAGGGTTCCCGAAAGGAGGGTTCTTGGCCACGTCCCGGGTAGATTCGAATTGAGAAGTTCAAGGGCCATCGTTCACCTTTCTGATGACGCATCAAACTGTCAGTGCTTGAAGGCTGGACTACATGGAAGATAACATTCAGCGATCTTAAACTAACTGAAGAAACATATCGCAACACACTTTTCTTCTCTTACACCGCCCTGAGAGCGTAGCAGCAGGAGGTCTAGGGTCTAGTAGTACCAAAGCAGTGCTAGGAGCGTCCATTTAAAGACCTCAGAGTCAATATCATCTGCTTTACGCTGGCAAGCGGCGCCCAATCGGTCGAGCGCTCGAATTCAGTCCACGAAATCACGGATCGGCACGGAATTCTGAGATATAGACGTGGGAAATTCACTTGAATCTCCCCATTGACGCAAGAAAACGCCTTAGGACGCCCCTGAGGCAGTCACAATCAAGAGATGGCGTCGTTGCACAGCTCCCACTTTCCTCTTCTTCCCTTTCACGGGATAGTCCTTACACTTCTTCGTGACATGCGACTTACATCGACCACATGCCGTTTCACGAAAGAGGAAACCAACTAGCACCGATGTCACAAAAACACAGGGAGCACTGAAATGCTCGCATCGTTGAAGACGTTGTGATGAGGGGTGTAGAAGCCTGATCTGGCGTAAGTTCTAGCAGCTGCCCTGATCAAGCACGTTCCAACGAGATAGAACCTTAGGGAGATAGGAAAGGTAGCAGCATCTCTGCAAACGGAGCTCAGACCAGACTGTCTCAGCACTTGTGGATTGTGGGTGACGCAAAGGTATCCCTACTCATCTTCGCTTCTGTCCCAAGGTGACCTGAGCTGAAATGGCTGGAGCAACAGCGGCATCTGACAACCGCGAGTTCGGTAACCGGAGCGGTGCCGGATGTTTGGGGAAGTGGCTTAATCGTATCTGCACTCGTACAAGAGAAGCAATGCATACTACTCGTCAAGGAGGTAGCTGGATTTATCATCCGGGCGTGGAGGCATCGGTATCAGCAGTCTCGGTCTCTGTACGGAGAGATGCTAGACTATGTCCGACACGAGAGAAGGGAATGGAAGCACGAGCTTATGCTAAGCAAGGGATAGAGTCGAATATATCGGGGGTTGACAAGACCGGATGAGACAGACGTTACCAATGGCACTGCTCGGAAATATCTTCTCCGTCTCCATACAGTCGAGTTGATATCTTTCTTTTCCCCACAACGAATGCCGCGCTAACGAGTAGCCGTGGATTGCCAACGTGAGGGGACATGATCGACGGCCCACTAGTCATTGACCAGGGTAGGGAAGTGGTATAGGACTGCGCACTCATCCTTGATGGTCGGGCAAAGCAAAGAGCGCGGTAATAGCCACTATCTAACACCGAAAGCGCGAGGGAGGTCGCTTGGCTAATAGTAAGACGGTGAGAGACCGTCATGGTTAGTAAACTAGGCATCATTTCAGGTGCCAACGCGGTTGTGAAGTGCCGAATATGGTTGTAGAAATTCTCTGTGGCGTCGAGCAGTTGTGTAAGATATCGGCGGGCGATGGGGTCGATACCTAAAAGCGGGGAAAGGGGCGAAACCCTCAGACGCGGCGCCATGCGGATGCGGGGGATCATCAGGTTTGACGTCTAGTGTTTCTCCCGAGGGAGAGAGCTACGACGTCCTGACTGACCCACGAGCTCACGCCGTGAGGAGCAGTCGGGCTCGCTGCCGGTGGCCCTATCGAGTCGGTGGGTGGAGACTGAAGAGCCTCCGATGGAAGATCCCCGGTCATTAAATTGTATGGGCAATCCAGCCTTAATGCGAAAGGAGATGGACGTTGATGCCTGACGCCTGACGAAACTGTTGATGTCACCAGTCAGGCAGGAACTCGTGTCGACATTCTTCAGGACAGCTTCTGAGAGGATTCAAGCCTCATGGTCTGAACCCATGGTCGTAGGGACTGCAACAAGACCGGTAACAAGATGTCCCGCAACTTTCCATAAGAACTCAAAGCGACAGCTGCTCCATACTGCAGGTCAAGTTAGATCCGTAGTACAAGAAATATAGTAGACACTTACGTTTTCATGTCATTCCATCCTATCCTAGAAGCTCGTCCAAAAACGCTTCGTCGTCCTTCTCTTCCAGTCTGCCCATGTTGGCTTTCCTATCTGTCTCCGGCCGCTTCCCACGAAGTCGAGCCTTGAGATCTACGGAAGATAACGTGTCAGAAAGCACAGATGTGTGGGGGAGATATCGAGATTAGCGTACCTCGATTAGCATTAGCAACATCAATCTCTTTTCTAAGATCTTCCAGTTCTTGAGTCCATTCGAGCGTCTGGTGTTTATTAACTTTCTTGTTGGTAGATAGTGTATGGTCGACGTCTTCATCGTTATCCACGTCTTTCCCGGCTATGGGCGTGGTAGATCTTGGGCGCACTATAACGGGCGG
>RZIO01000015.1:521098-548265 GCA_004338095.1 Gloeostereum incarnatum
TAGCCACATATGTATCAGTAAAACATCAATGAAAAGATGGAGAAAAACGCTCACCTGGCTGGATCTCTGCGTACCGGTCCTCATTCCCAGTGATCTCTCTCTTCCGATACCGCTTCCTAATTTCCTCCGCCTCTTCTTCGTCCAGTTCTTGCTCTCCAGGCAAGACCAGTCTCTCGGTAAATTCTGCTCTCATTCCACCCCCCTCTTCGTCCTCGAGCGCGAAGGAACTTTCCCAGGCCGCCTCTGCCTCGTCTTGACATTGTGGTGATGGTGGCCAAGAGAAGGAATCCGAGTTATTACATAAGCGTGGCGTCCACCGTATAAATGGTCTCTGAGAACAATAGGCGGTTGGGAGTACATACATCAGCTGGACCTTGCGGAATCGCCTCAAGTTAGTCCCACAACTACTAGTCCCTAGCTATCCTTCTCTTGCCGTTCATCGTTTGTTCGTACTAGTAAAAACATTATAAAATAATATGATTAGCAGGACTGTAGGCAAAATGCTAACAAGTGGGTTCATTTCCGGGACGTGTGTAAGATTTCCTCGTCTCCGCTCAGTAGAGCAGTTCCTCGTCATCATCAAAGTCGCTGTCGACGTCGGAAGAGTTTATATCGTCGACGTCCATATCATCTCCGGATCCCTCTTCCTCACCGGTTTCATCTCGAATGCCCTCTTCTTCCTCTTCCTCCTGCGAATTCCAATCCGCGTCTTCTCTCGAGGCATCCCAGGACCAGTCGAAATCTGTCTTGTCGCCATCCGGGATGTCCTCTCCATCCGCCAGCTCCCCATCAGAGTCACTTTCAGACTCAGTCTCGTACGCGTCGCGGCGAATTGGAAGAGTCGACTCGTCAGGTGGATAGACAATGTGCTAAGGGGCGCGTTGTAATCAGGTCATTCGTCGCTAGACCCATCTCCGTTTAAAGAACTATGGTCCTCTTCTTCCTCTTCCTCAACGTGGGCGTGACGGCAGGGTCTCATCTTCAATTTCGTTACCCACACCCCCAGCCTCCTCCTTTACGGTATGCCATTTCTGGTCGTCCTCTCCCAAGCCCTCCTTGTTCCACAAAGGATGGGAAAACGCGTCCTCGAGAATACCCTCAAAGACAGATCCATCATAGTCGTCCTCGTCCAGATCAACACGGCGCACAAGGGTGGATCTTCCACAAATTTCCATCCTCCATAGCAGGTCCAGCAAAATCCTCAAAGAGGTCTCCGTCAGCCCAGGTGTATATCCCTTTTTCGGGCGTGTATTCAAGATTGAAGGTCTCGATCATAAGTCTGGTGGCTCCCCGGGCGAGGAGCTCTTGATACTCCTCTAGAGATCTGGTCCATCCGGGAGGAGGAAGATTCCCTACATTCGGAGGGACATCTGAGAGTGGCGTCGTTCCCCTCTTTCCGCCTGGACCACGATCCACAGAGTGCCGCAGATTCCGTCTTGTTGCCAGCCTCTGGAGCAACGTTATCTCCCTAAAGAATTATATCAGAACCAGATACTCATTCTCGAGTTATTTAATCATACCGCGTAGACGATTGTAATGTCGCGATGATAACACGTATCGTCTATCGCTTCCCAGCGACATTGTGGACAACGCCAGACGTCCTCCCATACAGCCTCGTGGTCGCGCACTCGCAAGGCTTTCTCGAGCATTTTGATACGTCTCGCTTGCTCGTTTGCTCACATTTTTCCTGGAGTGCTCTGGTTGCGGCTGACATGGTGGCTTGTATTGTTGTACAAGAGGCCTGGTGAAGGTACTGGCCGCTGTGACTCCATGTGACTCCCGGGAATCCCAAACACATGACCGTGTCATCGTATGATCGGCCAGGATCGGCCCACTGAATTGTGTTGCAGACAGAGACAAAAAGCAAATTCGGACTAAAAACAAAGCTGCACAAAACTAAAATCCACTCTGCCTGGCTCGAACAGGCGACCACCAGATCACGTGGTTTATCCATTTACAGTCTGATGCTCTTCCAACTGAGCTAAGAGTGGGTTACTTGAGTGGAACATAACTGGCATATCACCACAAACACTTGTACACCTTTTCAATGTTGAACCTCCTCCTTTCTCTTCCGGGCATCCTCTTCTAGCCCCGTCTTTCTACAGAAATCCACCCATGGCCCCAGAAGGGATGGATACACTCATTCTAGTTCATAAATCCCGTATATTGTAAACAGATCCCTTCTAAAGAATACACAGGCAGACACAACACAAAAGTGGGAACAACGTAAGTTAGTGATAATGAAAACAATCCAGCAAGTGAAGCTAATGATACAGCAGGTAGTAGGAGGTATAACGGAGGAGGGAGGGAAGGCTTTTTGTAGAACGAAAGAAGAGGATAAGAATTCATACATTATCGTCATTTCCCCTAGCAGGACGAGTTACGACGGGCTCGGGGAAGCGAACGGACGTGGTAGACAGACGAGCGGATGCCATATCATTCGCGTCGAGGGCTGCCCGTTCAGGAAGGGAAGGTGAGAGAGTGTTGGTAGGAGACGAGATCGACGCAGACGACCCCGAGGATGAAGAAGGGGAATATTTATCCTCCTTGTAGGCTTGCAGTGTCCCGCCGACATCGTTCAACGACAGCTGGCCACACGAAAGTACACCGTTGAAGGACTTTTCCTTCTCGGCATCTCCGTTGTAGGAAGCAGACATGTCAGTGAACGACTCGAACGAGTCCCGCATACGAGTGGTGCGCTTGCCGAACGCGGGGATGGAAGCGCGGCCGGATGAAGTCATTCCACGAGACCTTGTACTAAAGAAAACACGTTAGTATGGACGATAAACCCAGACAGAGGGAGAGAAGACTGACACAGTAGACCCCAACAGCTCGCTCTTCATCGAGCCAGTAGAGATTCCGACGCGCTTGGCAACGGTGCTTACAGCGGAGCGGTAGTGCTTCATCGCCTCGTCGGCAAAGCCGAAGAAGGCGAAGAAAACAAGGGCACACATGGGGAGGAACCATCTGCTCAGCTCCATCGTCAGCTCCCTTGTCGGATTGCTACGCCAGATGATGGCGGGGATCGAATCAACCCGAGAGAATCCGTAGTGTGTATCTGCCCAACTGATCCAAGGAGAGACCCTGCCGTTGGAAGCATTGAGATAGATGGCGTATGAAGCGAGAGGAACGGTCAAGAGAATATCAACGCCGGCCAGACACATGAGACGAATGTAACGACTTGAAGTGAGATTGCTATTTGTGGACAAGAGCTCGTTGAATTGAGTGCGCCGTTTATTGAAAGCGATGATGCTCAAGACTAGGGAACGTTCAGCATTCAATAAAGGCGATGACACGGGAATAAACACACCAGCGTAGACTCCTGAAACCAATCCGATAGCAACTGGCCACGCGCCGACAAGAGCAAATCCCACTGGGGTGTTGTAAGTAAACGAGTAGCAGCCAATGTCTTCCCAGATGTTGAAGCGGTGGCCCTGAGGGATGTATTCTATGGCCGTGAAAGATTAACACCGGCCATTCTGACCTCAGAAGAGGTACTCACGCAAAACCATCTGAAGGACAGGGATACCGAGGCCGATAGCGAGATCAACCATGATCGCACGACGCTTCTCAGCTTTGGTGGTCGTCACGGTGGTGGCAGCGGAGATGTGATAAAGACGCCGAGTGATGCAGAGAGATGCCGCGGGGATGGCGACCGTCTGGCCAACCATATATCGAGACGCTGATGAGTAAAGTTAGGTACGGTTACAAGAAAAAACCTTCTCAGTGTACGCACAGATATCGCACCAGACGGGGGCCCAGTTGATAGCATTTCCATTCCACACGATGGAGTTGATGAACTGGTTTAGGCATCCCAGTCCTGTCCAGATCATGTAGAGGCAAGTGCCTGTGTTCCACGCTGACAAGATACACAAGATACATCAGGACACGCAGCCGTAGGAAAGGATGTGAAAAACCTACCTTCCAGATGCCACGGAAGCGGAATCATACAGAGCACGAAGCCAAGGAAGGCAAAAGCAGAGAACACTTCATTAGGCGGGGCAGGCATGATTCAGACGATGTAAGAGCGCCTAATGAAGGGGAAAATCGACTGCAGAGGTACAAGAAGGTAAAGTCTGCGGGGGAGTTTTCTGAAGGATTCTGTGCTCCCATACACTTTAAGACTGCTGGCCCCGACCTTCCTTCTCTGTGCGCCATTTGGAAGTTCCCTTGTTCTCGGCTATACACAACGTCGTGAGGGCCCTGCCCAATATGGACGCTAACTTGAGTTTTCTAAAAGGGGATGTCCGAGTTTGGGCTTCGCCTTGTTCACGCAAAGAAAAACGCCTAATGATCCTATGATACATCCTCCTGTCCAAGATATTGGGAAAAGCTGATGGAAGGATATGTGCCGGGATAGCCGGGCTCGAGTAAAACCCTCAGCCCAAGAGAACCGTTCGCAGGTGGACCAGAAGTCGATTGTGGGTGTAGGTTTGATGTCGTCTTGTCCACGTGTCACAGCGAGGAAAGGAAAGAGATTCCCGTACTTCAAGAGAGCATGTCGATACAGGAGAAGAGATATCATATGAGAGAGGTATCGTGGTCAGGGATCGAGAGCAGGTGGACCAGAGAATGATAGGATTTACGTAGTGCTAATGTCCGCAAGTCTTGTTCCGATGAGAGCATAGTTCAGGGCCAGCGAGAGGGGAATCGAGACGGTATTCCAGGACTTCATGTGACGCCCGTCGCCGATGGGGGAAGATTGCATACCAGACTACGAGAGTTATCCCAAGGCCAGGCTCGGATTCCAAGTCAGGGTCGCATCAAAATGCCATGCGAGCATCGGAGAGCATTCTCAACCGTCGAGGAGGGGAATTGGCAGGCTACGGACGCTTTCGCAGACAGAATACGACAAGATACTCATGGTGGAGGGAGGAAAGGGAGGCATACGAGGTTCGGCTGCAGGCTGTCCTTTGTATGGACCCACTCTATTGTCTTTGAGATGCTCACGTGTGATATCTCCATTCGCCTTATTGTCATGCATCCGCCAATCAGAATGGCGGAATATTTCACGAACGCCACAAAGACGGTGTTCTAGATAGATATGCTACAAGATTTGTACATAAAGTTAGGCTAATGTTACATCATTACCCGTAGAACATGAGAACATGAAAAAACGTAAAGTGCGAGGGACAGGTCCCGAAAGAAATAGTTAAGAAAACGAAAAGAGAGAACGATCCCGTCTCAAGCCATAGCTACACCGTTTCGTGAACAACCGTCATGTAAATGACATCTCCTGGAGAGCCAAAATCCCCCTGAGAAACCTTTTCTCGACTCAGCGCTCTCCGAAGACCCTTTATGACGGGTGCCTTGGGATATGGCTGAGAAGGTATTGTGGCGCTGTCAACGACGGCGATTCCAGGACCCTGGAAAGGCTGAAATTCAACGTTCGAAGATCTTCTGGAGGGAGAAAGTGGTCTATAGGAAGATCCAGCGGGAGAAGCCGGTCGATTCAAGGGAAGTATCTCGGGTGGCTGTGGCCACAATATATCCATGACGGACGATATCGTTGAGCTCGCATCCTCTGGAACGGCAGCCTTAGACCGTGGTGGAAGGAAAGATGATGTGTCAAACGAAGGTGAAGCCTTACTAGCAGACGGGCTTAGATGGATGGGTGATGGTAGTGTTGGAGAAGGCAATCCGAGAGCTAGCGCGGGCGGTGAGTTCAAGTACGTGAGCGTGGACTCCTTGAAGGCTTCCTCGTCATTGTTAGAACGTGCGGAAGAAGGGCTAGTCGCTCTTGATGACGACGATGTGGCGGCAGGAAGTCGAGGACTGCGAGGAGATAGGCTCAGCGGTTTTTTGGGCGACTTGAAATCCAGCATGTCATCCCAGCCAGACTTCAGCTCTAATTCATCGGGCATCTTCCCAGTACTGAGCGAAGATGAACGCGAGACTGACTTCGGTGGGGAGGAGTTGCTAAGAATCATAAAAATGAGAGGGAGCGCCGGTAGTAACAAGCTTCAGGCTTACTAGATAGGGAGAAGAACAAGATTAGGTCTCTCTAATTTCTTCGTTTCCCGCCGTTTCTTCCAGTCGTCGGCAATACTCCCGCATACATTAAGAACACTTCGTATCCACTTGAAGGCATCCCTCGTTTCTTCGCCAAGTGCGAACAATAGGGTGATGTGAACAAGAGACATGACAGGTATCCTCCACCAGATCAATTCTGCACTTCGTTTCTCCTCGTCGACGGTCAGAATATTCACCACAGAGAGATCCGCTCGTAAGGTCTCCGTCGAAGTCCATGGAATAAGAGAGGGAAGAGAGAATACGGAGAATAGGTCAAGAACGAGGAGCACTCCTGCAAATATGAACGAAGCTGACACCCTACGTAGGAAGTGAGACGAAGTCATCGAAGATCTCTCGGATATGTAAGAAGAGAAAATCACGGATGATCTTCGAAATGAATGATGGACGGCTATGCCTAGAGATATCCGTGTACGTTCAACATGCATGCTCATATCAAATAAGTCAGAGAGAGAACTCACCAGTCACGACGACGGTGATGAAGCTGAGAGCCAATGGAAGGATCCAAGTGATAAACACTCCAGGAAGGGACGGATGGATGGATGCGAAGGGACCGTAGTTCTTTAAAATATTAAAGCGGTGATCTTGCGAAATAAAATCTAAGGAACATCGGTAAGAGCCCTCCTCATTAAGTAATGTACAACGACTCACGTAGACATATATAAAATGCTGGCATTAAATAGCATAGAAGTATCTCGACAAACGAACGAATCCATTTAGTGATTTTCGTCATCGAGTGCTTTCTTTGTGACGATACACGCTCTAAGTATAGCGCAACGCACAGCAACGCTCCCGGAACCGCCATGTTCGCCCCAAGAACGAACTTCGTTACTGAAGCCCCAGTTAGCTGCGATATCAATAGCATAAAAGAGAAGCTCACCAATGTCGCACCACACAGGAATATGTATGTCGGTATTATCATCCCAGATAAGCGAATTGATTGCATGGATGAGGTTGGATAAGATTAACCAAGACACGAGAGACAGATTGGGAATGCTCGAGTATACACGGCGGAGGGGTAAAAATACACAGAGGACAGCAGCGCACATAAACGAGAGGACAGGAAGATGGACCAGCATGACGGGAAAATGGGAAAACTGCTCCACGACGGGCCCGGCGCACAAGAAGAAATACCTACATTTTAGAGCCATTCACGAAGAGACGTCATGCCTCAATTACAACAAGTGAAGTCCCAAATAAAATACAAGGAGTAGGTTCATACCTGGTCCCTCGTGTCTTAGAGGCAAAAAACAAGCTAACGTTCAAAATAGGAAGGCAGAAAGACAACAAGGCGGCTACCGGAATTTTCGCCCAATAGCAGTGGAACGACGTTGCATGAGTTCAGACCCTTCTATAGAGGAGCAACAACAGAACAACAGAGGGAAAGGGGTCCGAAGCCAGTCAGCAGAGACAGCAGTAGTACTAGTAGCGACGGGAGATGACTCGCCCCAATCAATCGATCGGGTGATGACAAGCTGATGTAAGTACATAACGTGGCAACTTCAACGACATTTGGAGGCCAGCTCTTCAACGACGCTGTTGTGAGTTGCTCCTCTCTCTTGCTCTCCATCATGTTGTCCATTCAATCTTTCAGATCTCTAGTACTCCATATCGTTTTCCCCTCTTCTCCATTTTTCGCTTGTAAGATGTTATCCATCAGCCAGCCCGGTTACTCCATCGGTCACCCTTGTTCCTGTGGTCTTCCAAGTTCTAACCATCTGCATCAACGCGTCCAGTTGCCCAGACGTTCTGATCCTACGCCTTGGACAAATTAGACCCCATAATAAGAACAAGGACTCTTCAATTCCGGTCGTGGTGTCTCCAGTCCCCCTTTGACAACAACGATCAATTTACTTCGACCTATGTTCTCGCCGGGCCGATGACAGGTGCTGAAGTACTCCAGACATGCATCAGGTTCTCCCCAACTGCGTCTTCACGAAGGGTGCCTGCTTGCTGGGAACCCCGGAATTACTCGGGAAAACTTTTTTCTCTTTAGAATGTTCTATCAGGATGCCCAGGTGGCCAGGTGAGTGTCGATCATTTTCGGCGCCATCCATGCCATGACGAACAAACGGAAACCCAAATCGGGAACATGCCTTCCGACGTTATACAAAGTCAAGTATAAGGATAAGACCGAATTCGTATACAAGGAGGGTACTACTTTTAAGGCCGTCGGGATGGCTGATGCTTGTAGAATCCCCTCCCCCTGGCCGGTGTTCCTTCTCCCTTCTGAGTAACGATGTCTGCGCCGCCTACTGAAGTTTTCTCTGCCTTTGCCTTCGCTGGCTTTCTACTGTGCATGATTCCTCTCCCATGGCATCTGGAAGGTAAGCTATCACGTCCCTTGTTTAAATATTCTAGGCTGAACAACGTCACCAGCTTGGAATACTGGTACATGCCTCTTCATGCTGTGGACGGGCCTTGGCTGCCTCAACCAATTCATCAATTCTATCGTATGGAATGGTAACGCTATTAATTGGGCGCCTGTCTGGTGCGATATTTGTGAGTGATTTCTCATGATCAGTACGCGACAGATTGGTCTGATCCTTCACTTCAGCTTCCCGCTTCATCGTTGGCCAAGCAGTTGCCATCCCGGCGGCAGCCCTCTGTATCAACCGCCGTCTCTACCACATCTCCAGTGCGAATACTGTCACCGTCACCAAATCCGAGAAACGCCGCGCGATTCTGGTCGATCTGGCCATCGGTCTTGGGATACCTTTCCTGGAGATGATTCTGCGTAAGTACACCCACTTTACCTCCACTCGGAATCCATTCTGATTTCCTCGTAGAATACATCTCTCAGGGCCATCGTTTCAATATCTATGAAGACATTGGCTGCTACCCATTCACATACACAACTCCTGTTAGTATGGTGCTCGTTGATGTGTGGCCAGTCACAATCGGGTGTGTCTCAGCAGTGTATTGCAGTGAGTTATTCAATCTCAATGTAGCTTGACTTCCCGAATTAACCTTACCCAGTTATGAGTATCAGGGCATTCAACAAGCGCCGTTCTCAGTTCAAGGAGCTGCTTTCTTCAAACAATAACCTCACCGCCAATCGCTATCTCCGTCTCATGTGCTTAGCTGGAATCGACGTGGCCTTGACCGTCCCTCTTAGCACTTACGCGTTGACTCTGAATGCGCTGCACGGTATTTCCCCTTGGGTTAGCTGGGAAGACACTCACGAGGACTTCTCCCGTGTTGATTTGTATCCAGCCGTCATTTGGCGTAGCTTCCCTCATGTGGAGACGTCTTTGGAATTGAGTCGCTGGTTCCTGCCTCTTTGCGCTCTTGTTTTCTTCGCATTCTTCGGCTTCGCCGACGAAGCGCGCAAGCATTATCGCTTGGCTATCAACTCCGTAGCCAAACGCATCGGGTACTCGACTAGAACTATGAAATCTGGAGCGTTCAGTTCAGATGCGTGAGTGTCATCATTCTAATTCCGCTTTATCCTTTCATTGACCGTGTGACAGTATGAGGTCTGGACCTAACTTCAGCTCTTCCGGACGGACAGGGACACTCCCGGTTTATGTGACCAAGCACACATCTCGCAAACGCGACACTTTCGATTCCGTGACTGATATGTCCTTATCTTTCAATGGTAACCCATCTCTAAAGGAAAAATCATTCAACGGAAACGTCTCCTTTGATGCGTTGTCGCTGAACGACGTCGGCGGTACACTTCCCGATTTGAAGCAGTACCCGCCTTCGCCAAGCTCTAGTTCGTCCCCATCCCTGAACTCTCCTCCAGCTCTACGTTCTCCCTCGCATCTCAGCCCCAACGTCCCGTATGACGATTACGACGAGCACATGATCGAGATATCCTCTGTGCGCATGTCTGTCGCTTCTATTCGTCCTCCCGCCGTCCCACAGCCTGTTCTTAACACGTCACATGTTCGGCGCCACTCGGCTGACGCCCCACTGCCCGCACGTCCGACTGACGACATCGTGTGATTTTCTTCTCGTCTTCTCTCCTTTCAAAATGCTCAAACCCTTCTTTACGACAACTTTAATTTCTGTCTGACTCCCATTGTATCACTAGCTCACGCTTCTGACTTTTTTTGTTATCGTTAATTAACGATTGACCATTACATTACTCTCATTTTACATTATTCAATATCTGTATTTGTGTAACGTACGTAGCTTACCAGTAGAATGGATTTGGTCTCACACGAACGCCACATCGCCTATTCATGAACCTCGCCACTTCCTGCAGGTATATCTGTCAGTGTCCGGGATCTCCACAAGTATTATTTATTCAGTTGTACTCATCTTTGTCCGTTTTTCTTGTCTCCGAAACGTCGACGGAGGTTGATACATATGTGCCTGTCTTTCCCTGAAATACGCAAAAACTCTAAATCGATCGTTGGGATGCCGTAGGATGGACAGCTCAGATCACAGATACGATTAAATGTCTTGAGGCGTGACAAATGAGTGCCGAAGTTCATGACATTCAGAATAACATCCTTCAGACATACCGTATACGTACTATGTAAGATGTCATGAAAACTTCTGAAATGGAGGCAAGCAATCGTGGATCCCCAGGGGAAGCTAGTGCGTGAAAGGAAACGTGTAAGATAGCTGCTCGCCCTGACAGGAGCGCGGCGTGCATAATGCACACAGGTATACAAGGCGGACAATAAGTCGGCCTGCCAGCTGAATGTGAGATCGGATGGCATCCGTGTCGCTCCGAGCTATTGACGCGCTAACAATGGTCACCGTCGGTGACGCCTTCGCCGACGGGCGTGTCAGCAGCTCCATATTTAGATATGAACGCTCGAGTTCAAAAGTTTCATGTGAACGTCAACGAAGTCGAAAAAAGTCTATATTATCACATACATAGGTGAAGTACTTAATATATGATACAAGCAGTGTACGGCAGGCAACATACTACAGAACTACAACATACTTTGACCGTGTCCATGTGAGAACCACCGTTCCGTCTGTCCATCAGGTTCGCCATGTAACGTTATCACCCAATAGCCGCACCTCTCGTACCCTTCCAACGCCCCTCACAACCTCCGCAAAGTCGAACTCAGGCCACTTCCCCTCAGGGTATGCGCTGTTTAAGTATGCAAGCAGCGCTGACACCGTCAGGCAGTCTGACGTAGAGTAGGTGGTGCTGAACAGATGCCTGACGGAAATGGCGATGAATCCAGTACGACTCTGTGTCGTGGAAAGGTCAAACGGAGCGCGGGTATGGGAGCATGGACGGGGATGAGGTGGGGACGGAGGCGAGATGAGACCTTGCCGGCCGTCGTTGGGGCGACGACGCTTGACGGGTCTAGCATCGCCATCTTCATCATCTTCCGAGAAAGACTCTTCTGTAGATGAGTGTCTCTCGTAGGACACCGCCGTCATCGGCTCCTGCGTCGATAACGGTGTTCCGTTTGTAGAGCTAGTAGAAGGTTGAGAACGACGACTTGAGTCCCCGTCTCTTTTCACCTTTTTCGCGCTACAGGGGCATAAATGGATCAGCGCAGTTCATTTCGCCCAATCAACAACATACCTTCTCTTGATGCACTTCGTCCGGTGTTGAACCCATGGATACGCACAATAGCTCGAGTCCTGCCTGAGCTGAACCCATTTCTCGCAAATGGCACAGAAAACTCTGTTGGGCTCAACGATACGGATGAGTGAATCGGAAGTTAATTGATGTCGACGCAGAGTGGCGTTTCGTTGGCGAGAATCTTGTTGACCATCTGTCTGTGGCGTACTAGGAGCAGGTGACTGAGGAGAAGTCGGTGACGGGAGAGGCAGAGACGTCATAGGAGGTGAACTACGCAACCATCAGCCTCGTGTGTGGGGCATGAGGACGAGGGGACGTACATCTGACGTGCCACTGGAGAGTGGGGCATTTTACTCGGGCAGCATGCCTTGTGTCGGAGCCAGTCCCGAACATCAACCACATTGATCCACTGGTCGCATTTTCCGCACGACACACGCTCCGCATCATATCGACGGACGTCCGGATCGCTGGTGAATACAGCTTCCCGCTCATCCTTACCGGCGTTTTTACCCGATCTGATGCTAGAGGGCTCAGTCATGGAAGAAGGAATGAAATCGACGGCGACATACACCCTCTTTGCTAGGCAGCTCTTGCGATGAGCATCCCATGGGATCGAGCAGTAGGTCGAGTTGGGTCGAAGGCGAATCCATTTGCTACAGGACCCACAAAGAACACGATAAGCCTCAAATTCGGCCACGTAGGGATCCGATCGTAGGTAGGCGATTCGCTCTCCTTCGGTTCGTTTGGCTCGACGACGTTTCATGACTGGTGGTTGCAACAGAAAAGGCGGTGGCGCCTGCCGAGGATCCATAGGAGGAGGAATGAATGAGGTACTGCAATAAGGAGACAAGATGAATACAAGCTTGAAGAGACGTGAAAGCCAGCTACCATGTGACACGGTGTGTGTCCCAATTTCTCATAGTGAATTCACCCGTTTCCTCGTCGCGGTAGGATACCGTTCGTCCGCATTCGTGGCAGATAACGCTGGACATTCTGTAGGGCTCCGGGGCGAAAGACGACATCGGCTGAATAGGCGATCCTGACGAAGAGATGGATCGCGACGTTCTAGAAGAGATAATTGAGAATGTACCCAGTAGATAAGAAATAGACAGTCTGCGTACGGAGTTTTGTAACGGGCTGAGCGGGTGCTAAGTGTTGAGGACGCCTCTCCCTTACTACACACATTGAGATTACGAAGCTGGAGTACTAAGCGAAGCCTACCTGGAGCCCAGCCGTCTGAGGTCCGGTGCTGTATCACTAATACCACTACGTCCGTCAGCATCGTAGTCATCGTCATCAGGGAGAGACATACATACCTAGGACGATGGTTATAGTTACGATCGATATCCTCCACATGCATGAACTTCCTGCCTGAATCCTTGGGAAAGGCTAGAGACATAATTGTGGAAGAGGTTTCAGGACTCCTGTGGCGTATTTAGCCAATGATGCAATCTTCCTTCGTGTTGGACAAGTGACCACCTACCTAGCGTCCGATAGAATGTGTTCAGTTGAACGGTCGTCCCTACGAAGAAAGGAATTGATATGGGAAGCGTGATTCGAGCAATCAACTCACATCGTCTTTATAAATCGATCTCCTACTCTACCGAAACCAAGTCAGTAAAAGTCAAAAGAAGCACGAGGCAGCGACATACCCCGAGCCATTCGGAGACGTAGGCGTCGGACAAACGTCCCGGGAACTATAACAGCAATGAATAGCTGTCCGCAAGAAGCAATAAATGCCGGCGATTACCTAGCATCCTTCGGGAGGTCACTGCAGTTAATCAAGTTAATGTTGATTAAGCTACTGCGCCAGAAGCTTGGAACTCACGATGAAGAATTTCCGTCTTCCAGGGCATCAGAAGGAGAAGTTGCGGATCCGCTTGGCGCGCTGTGCGGCGACATTAAACCATGTCATAATTCCACAACGGAGAAAGAAGCGCACGGAGAGTTGTCGTCTTCATGAACGCTGGACTGTTCGGAATGAGAACTATCGAATAGATAAATTCGTCAGGGATTTAGAGAGTCTGCGAGACTGTCACGGAGCGTACGCAGTGTCAGAGCGTGAGTTTGAACTAGGGGATCATTAGAAAAGCGCGAAGGATTCTCAAGTGCACTTACTTGCTAGCCATTGCTACGGGGTACAAGAGGAAGACAATCACGAAACAAAGTATCCTCCATGATTATATATGCCCTTGTACTACTCGGATCAGACAACTCCGCGCGATGTTGCTGTTGGGAGGCAAGAGCAAAAATAGGCATCATTTAAACTCCGCACCGACGCATACTTCTTGGTTTGTGCATGTTATCTTCAGACTTCTGTCAGCCATGTTGACTTCTTTACTCCTTGATTAAATGATTTGACTCTACTGTAGTCTACTGTCAAAGCATTGAATATGTTCGCTTCCCAACATCATCTCATGCCCTCAATACTTGTCGCTCCGATATGTCCAAGTGCGCAGGCTTTCAGCCATAAACATTGGCGCTCGACATCGGAAAACTTGTGGCCTGCTTCCTCGGCAAGGAT
The DNA here is from genome assembly GCA_004338095.1 of Gloeostereum incarnatum. NCBI lineage: Eukaryota > Fungi > Basidiomycota > Agaricomycetes > Agaricales > Cyphellaceae > Gloeostereum > Gloeostereum incarnatum. Next base: position 535,162 of record RZIO01000015.1, read on the forward strand.
CGGCATCCCTTTGGAATGGAAAATCAGACAGGCGAAAAACATCTTGATTATGACAGAAGAAGTCGCCGCCCTGGAAACCTCTGTACGCAAAGCACTGGGGAAGCTATAACAGGCTGAAGCTCTCTCCACAGTGCTCTTGGTATTCTTGTTTCCCGCAGTCGTGCGATGTGACCGTATCACGAACCAAGACTAGTCTCGAGACTTCTATTTCTCGCCGGTGGCTGACATGATGTTGCACATGGCTGAATTGAGAATGAAATATCTCCATGACAAGAAGAATGGGCGGAGACAGGTGTTTGAATGTCGCCTTCCTCAGGTCCCCGTAACATGTGGCGCTCGATGTGATGCCTCTGGCTGTGCGTGTCTCTGTGTTGGAAATGGACCCCATGAGTAGTTCCTGTGGTCATTTTGTCCTCCGACATGGAGTGTCCGCTTAACAAATTCGCTGGAAATTCGTCTTCCCCTCCCGGCTCACACACACTTTCGGTTCTCTTTCTCTTTGGTATTTGGGTCTCAAACGCAACGGATCATCCAGCCAAGTTCGTTTATCACCCTCCTAACCCCGAGGTGCAGACTGGTGCAGATCAATTACTGAATACGGAGACTGAAGGCCCGGGCCAGCTGTCCTGGAAAGTATGGCGTCGGGATATCACTCTCTAATGTCTCTTGATTTCCCTTATATCCGAATCTCCGAGGCGCGGGCGGCTACAATGGAGACTGCCGGTCGCACTGCATCAGAGTGAGCGCCGATCGAAGCTCGCATTCGAAGATCCCCAGGACGCGGAGAATCATCAATCGCGACATTTGATCAAATTCAAAACGCAGCGTCTCGCGTGTAGGAGACAAGAGGCTTCTTTCTTAATTAAAAAAATTATTATCACGCGGGGATACGAATTTAACATGTCCAAGTCGAGAAACACATACTATAGAAGAACCGTCATGCGTCGTACAGTAGCTTGTAAGGTTATCAGTGACCTACGCGACAAAAGGGAGGATAGAGTGACTCCCGAGGAGCAGAAGAATGGGGCGTTTCATTGCTGGTCTACGTATACTCAGTCTGCGCAATATGGCCGTCATAAGGAACGAGGTATGGTGACGGCGGTTTCTCAACACTTTCTCGGTGGCAAGAATTACTTGGACTTCTTTCGTAGAAAGTCCGCAAGCCAAGCTTCTGGTTCATAGATTACAACGAGCGAGACAAGCGGACGTGACGCCACTTCTCCGTCTAGCATAGGCACTGAGACGAGCGATCTGGCCGCATCCACCGTTAGACTGGGAGAGTCTGAAGCCTAGGTAAAGTCTATTCTAGAGCCTTTGGTCACCAAAACGACGTAGATCTTCCGATAACCTCGACATGAATAATGAGCCAAAAGAGGACAAGGTACGTATGCCATGCTTGTCACCCTAGTGTTGGCTGACGGCGTGGACAGTCCTGCAACGGGAACTTCAAGTTGAAATCACAGAAGGGAACTGGTATGCAGCGGCCTCAGCCTTATCTGACACCGGAGAACCTAGATCCGTAAGCATAATTCGGGGTTAGCAAAGAGCTATCTGGTGAATGTCGAGAACTTTCATGTTGGCAAGAGATGCTATATGTAGGTCGAAAAATGTATCAAGGGTACAATTAAAGATATCAGCCGAGATTTGTGGTAGTGAAAAAGAAAAAAGGAATTGTGGTGCGGGAAAATGTCCTTGCTACTTACCCAAATATTCGCTCGACCGCGACAGCCATCCCAGGCGGAAGAAGGGCGGAGTCCGGAATGTATTTATTTTGGTTTCGGGGGACGTGCGCTTGTGTCGGCACCTTGCCATGTGCACACTCAGGTAGACATCACGTTTGATGTGGCGGGGACTTAAATGTCGATTTCATTGGTCCATGAAAAGAGTTGCTCTTATGGGTCAACAAGCAAATAGAGGTATAAGGATCCAGGGAGATGGAAAGATGTTTGGGAAGTCAAGATGTACTATTCTCAGTCCGTAGGTAAACTATAAAGAGGTTCCGGAGCGTAGGGATGACTTGGCTCAATTTAGACGTCCATGCGTGACGTCAATGCTTTAAATTTAATTAGTCAGGCACGTTATTAATGTCCCAAAGTTCAGTACCACTAGCTGAAGCGCAATATGATGACATAGACTCGACAGACAAACGCAGGTCAAGCATGCTCAGATAGATTCTGTACAGAGAGATATTTGGCGTTATGGAGGTACATGTATGTGAGCCGAGATATGAAGAATTTATGCCGTGTTTCTTCTATGGCGGGAGCCTGATGCTGTCAACAGTCAGAGAAATGAACGGTGAGCGATTGACTCGGAGAGAAGGGGTTGATCTCTTCCGCGTGAAACACATAAAAAAGGTGTTATGTAGAATGAATTAGCAATGATTCGATATTTCTGATGTACGGTTGGCGTTTCCGTTAATGTGCGCTTTTTAATGTCAATGGCGGTCATGCCTAAATTTAGTAGCGGGCCTAGGTAAAATCTGAATGACTCATGTGACAATTTGATTGCCGAGAAATGCCGAAATCGTTCGATTTGCACTCACCCACGCACAGGTAGAACTTAGAACTTGGGACAAGCAACGTCACAAACACGATCGCAGCCAATTCCCCAAAATACGACACCAAACATGCTGAGGGAAGGCACGTATGCTACAATCGAGACAGAGTAGTGTCGACTTTATCGCGCTGGCGCGTAGACCAGCAGCTACGTACTTACAAAGATCTGATAATCCCTTGGAAGGGAGGTACAAGCGAAAAGTAAGATATAGGAAGGAATCGGCACCGCCGTCTTTCTGGAAAGCTGGCTCAACGATGAAGAAATTCACACACGTGAGAGCACCACGTATCGCCGTCGGTGTACCTGAATGGTCGATATCCTATCGTGGTCGAGAGCGGGGAAGATGTCACCCGTCGCAAGAGCGGTGACGATAATAGAGAAGACAGCCCCTGGGAAAAGTACATACCCGGCATGCTCGACGGACGAAGCCAAATATCACTCGTCCATTTCTTCGTCGGAACCATTGTATCTATCCAGATTAAATTCTCCAGCGTTCGGGTAAATTGTGGGGCTGTGAAGCATATGTCTGAGGACAATATCAACAGAATAATTTAGGTACCTGACAGTACAGATGTCGGAGGAGAGAGTTCCTAAGTATTCAGTGGAGAGTATTGTTACGCTTTATGGGGTCATTCTTAGACCACAGATCCACGCCTGTTGTCACCATGTCGGAAATCCGCCCGAGGAGTCCACAACGGTAGATATACTGGACTGCAAAAAGACATGAATGGGTGGCTCAGAAAGTAAAATCGGGTCTCCCACATACTGTAATACAATCCATTAGCCAAACAATTGGAGTTGTGGCGCTGGCGAAATTGGCTACCATTGCAAGAGGCAGTCCCACACGAATGCTTGAGATAGCCAGCCGAAATAGGGCGATTTGAGCATTGTGCACCGAAAGTACCGACGATGTAGACAGCTGGTCGGCAAGGAATGAAGGGAAGACTCAGTCCGGCTCCACTACTACATGCTGGGACAGCTTGGATGAGTAAGCGTTGAATTTTGGGCGCACGTTCTATCGCATAGTGATACATTGTTAGTGCAGTGACACTGCCGATAACGGTTGGAGGAGAATGGACGAAAAGGACGGAACAAGACCTTTGGAGGTCGGGTTGGATGCTTTCGGATCTTCCCAGATGGAAGTAAGTTAAAATACTACACAGTAGAAAGAATGCCGACCACATACCATCTGATCAGGTGGCGCCCGTTCACTGGAACCATTTCATCTGAAACTAGGGCCGCCACGAAGTGCTACGAGATTTCAACTCGGCCTTCATTCCGAAAGGTACGGGTCAGCATTTCAGAAGTGTGGGCATGCACAATGAGTAGATCGCAATCCTTATGCGGGCAGGAAGTGAGCGAGGGCAGAGATGTGAAGGAGACATGGAGGCGATAGTCCGGCGCGCCGTTCGGCATTGACCAGTCGTTTACCGAGGTCCTCTGATACGTCGGGCAAGATCGGACAAATATTTATCTATACATCTCGTCTGGTATGCATGTAGCGCCATCACTTCAGACAAATTCATTCGCCTTCTATATCGTTGCCACACCAGCAACAACGCCTAACAGCGTCCCATCCACAGCCCCCCGAGTCTTCTCATCCAAAAACCCATCAAACGCCTCCCACATGTCTTTCGCGAGGCCCGTCCGCCGATGAGGGTAGTTACCATCTTCCCTTATTCCTATGAAGTTTATTGATAGGTCGTCCTCGGCCCCGACTATCGTGAGCTCCAACTCCCATGACCGCGAGCCGTAGGGCGACGCTTCACGGACGTGGTGTCGTGTGAAGCCCCCCGCTGGAGCTTGCGAGAGGGACCATGAAGTGACATGAGCGGAGAAGGATATCACTAGAGAATGTGCAATAGTCAGGGAAGAGAGGAGAGGAGATGGAAATGGAAATGAAGAGAAGCGCATACCGCTCCAAATGATCCCCTCATGATTGACTTGAATCTTTACTCTCCTTTCATCATCTTTCTTGGCATCCTCTAGAACGACGATACCAAAATCCCCCTCAAACTTGAATGGTGCGGAAGTTGCGTCGTTCAACGGCACCTTCCATGGGGATAAAGCCTATGAAAGACGCGTATTAGAGGCAGACGGTAACCTGTAAAGATCTAAACTATACGCACCAAAGAGAACGGGAACAAGATGTCCCAATCCGCACTGTCCTCGTTCATCTCCAGTTTCTCGTATCCTTCCGCTCCAGCGCCGAAGAACTCTGCAACCGAAGACACGAGCTCAGGAAAGCCGGGAGCAGAGTCCGACGAGGCCATATGAATCGACTCTGTCTGGTCCGTAATCTATTATCATGGCATTGTCAGCTAGCTCACACGCACGGAGGGGCAAGACCACGACGACCTACATTCCAAACCCTCTCGATAAACACCCGCCTCCGCCTCTCAGGCGTGAACGCATCCAGCCTCGCGTAGATCCCCACGATCACGGCGGAAATACCCAACAACACGACAATCGTCTTTTTCAAACTACCATTCTTCGTCGCGGAGAACCGATGGATGAACGCGGTCGTTAGAGAAAGACCCAGCGACCCAACGAGAGCCACGAACGTCCCAATGACATGGTCTGCAGGCACCGCCCCCGCTCTTCCCATGAGAGGGACAAAGACCTGCGCAGATGGCAAGTAGACTAGACAGGCCGTCATGAGGGGGACGAATCCGCCAGTGGCGTATACCCACAGCTTGACTCGATTAGTCCTGTTCACAGCGAGAGCAAGGAGAAGAGGCGTGGAAGTGATGAAGAACAAGGCAGCGCTGCCGATTTTGACGAAGAGCTGGATGCCAAAGGCGAGGAGGGCCTGAATGACGAGAACAGATTCTATCGCGGCGCGTTCGGATACACGAGGGAGGAAGAGTTGAGTTGAGAGCGCGCCTATAGATGTTTGAAGACATTAGTTTAACGGAGGAGGAAGATGAACGACGGAGTAGGTACCGAGAATGGCAGGTACGCTGAACAATCCAATGGGACCAAGCTCGCCTCTTCCGAACCAGCTCATGTTTTTACCCAAAACGCGTGTCATCACCAGCGCGGTGACGTTGCTTCCAATGACAGCTCCGATTACGCCAAGGACATTCGCAAGGACACCTTTTGCAAGTTGGCCGACGCCGCTCTTCACGACGGCGAGCGAGGCCAGGAGTACGAACAGATGAAGGACGAGCGCGGTGCGGAACGTGTACACCCAGAACACGCCGAGGTGGGAGTAGAACGTCGTGGTTGGCGGTACATATCCTTTGGAGTGGAGGACTGGGAGGGGAGACGATGGGGAGGAGAGGTGCAGGAGCAGAGCGAGAGAATTGTCCGCCATATTCTATGAAGTTGTTGCATGAGAAAACGAAGGCGTTTAACGGAAAGATCGTTACCTGTGCGGCACCGGCCTCGATATTCTCGACCACGTCGTTACGAGTGTGGTACAAGTATCCCTTGCCGATGAGCGCCATATCGAGCCCTGTGACATTCATGTACTCCTGGAAGACCTTAAAATCTGTGCTGTGATAAACCGATTAGAATGTGGGCAAATTATTAAATGTAGTAGCGCGGGAATGAAGAAGACTTAGAAGGGGTGATATAGAGCTGAGGACTCCAGGTATATGTTAACGATAGAGGAACGCTCGCTGGAATTACTTGGCATGAAAAGATGCAACATACGAGGCGAGCGAGAGGAAACACCATCTGATTTGATAGGAAGGAAAAAGATACTCACTCGGACTGGAGTAAGTTGGTGGCGAATATATCGTTGGCGAAGATGGTCCCAAACGGTCTGCAAGAGAATAAGCCTCAAGACTTTTCTAAGATGAAAATGAGCGCACCTAGGAACATGTTTATAGGCGTCGATCATCTCTTCCGACGTTGCTTGGAAGAGAATCTCTCTGCTTGCAGTCCCGGCAGCTTCGAGGTTGATCACGGCACGTACCCTGTGTCTAGGTTAAGACAGGATACTAGAAATGATGAAAGGATGTACAAACGTCTTGGCTACGGGGTCTTGGGTGGAGAAAAGATGCGACCCGTCTTGGAGACATTCTTCTGCTCCGTTGAACACTGTTTTTTCCTGAGGTGAGGGCAGACCGAGGGGGATTATGTCACGGAGCTTACAGAATACGATAGACCACTCTGGGGTCCAGCCTTCCTTCGCCATATTTAGTAGGACGCGAATGATGTCAACCATCACTGCAACGCTTATCGCGTCGTCCGCGGCTCCGGGAGAGGGAAGGGTAGAGTCCAGGTGAGCATTGACGAGGACGGCATGTTCTTTGCTTGAGGGGTTTGAAGAGGAAGACAGGCGAACGAGGACGTTCGTTAGATCTGTGTACATTTTGTCGACGCGAGTGTTCATAATGTCGAATCTGAGTGGGACGTCAGAGAGAATGCACGGGGGGATTTAGAGCTCATAAGTAGATGACATGGGGGTACACATCAGAACATCAACGAATGAGGCTGAGTTTTACGAGAATTTATTGCGCGGGGGAAATGGACAAACAGAGAAAAAGGGCCAACGAAGGACGTACAGGTGACTACCAGAACCGGTTTGCTTCCAAGCCTCGCATTCTACTCCGTGATTCGCCTCGGCACATAGCGCGTCGAGCTGCTCAAAGAGCCATTCCACCGATTCCGTGTGTTCTCTAGTGCCGATTATTCGGTACCCGATGTCTGATGCGAGATGGGAGACAGTGTCCAAGATAGCTTGTTCGGAGGGGTACGTGTCGGACCTGCAGGGCATAGGTTAGTATGAAAATGTTTCGTGAATTTCAAGGCGTACAATATTCTTATTGGTTCAGGTAATGCTATCACATAGTAAGCTTCAGAGAAATAGAAAAACCGAACAGACCACTCACAAGAGTGTTGCCTAAAGGCCTCCAACACGGCCAGAATCAGTACCGGAGCCAAGACGAGAAAAGAGCGCAGCGGGCCCCATTCGTTTCCCATGGCTCTTTTGATGGTGGTGGTATGAGAAAGAAGACGGATTGTCGAATGACATAGTGACTGTCACGGAAACAACTTTGGCGCTCGTTGCGTGTCATACATAATTACACAAGCGCCCATGCTGCATCGGACGCGCGCAGACGCAATCATGATGACAGCTTTTCAGCTTCAAATTTATGATAGAACTATACTAGCTAAGTTCAAAGGTCAAGAATATCCCGTACGTGTCTGGAAGAAATACTTTGTGTTCTTCTCCTCAAGTCAAAGGTAGGGCTGTTCTACATCAACGCCTACGGAAGCGAGATACATCCTGCTCCAAACCCTGACTTTCTGACCAACTTGGCGCAGAACGACGTGTTAGTGCACTCTTGTGGCTCGCTGTGGACGAGGTACCCATTTCCCTACGTATGTCTTTCATTGTACTGACGTCGCATGCAGCATCATACCATGTCTCGCTGAGAGGTGTAGCGTCCGCTATCGCCCGCTCGCCATCTCTCCGAGCCAAAGTTCTCCTGCGTAATTAGGATGGCTTTTCTTCTACTCGTCTTACTAACTTCCCTTCCTGCAGTTAACTCTAAGAACGACCGAGAGACCCACGGGTACGACGCCGCTGACTACATCCTGTACGTCTCTCGTGCCGCCCCTACCGCCTATCCTTCTGTTTAACGCCGATAACGAAGAACAATCACCCGCACCCTCAATGCAGAGTACCACAAGAGCCCCCTCTACGGTCTCGGTCCCGGAAACGCCAGCATGACCTACCCGATATCCGCGTTCATCACGGACCTTGTGTATCTTGAGGACAGTGACGTTTTCGTCGATGTGGATAGGATCCAGGTGTGTTTCGCTATCTCGGAAGCGCTGTCGACCTTGAAACTGACGGTTTTGTAGGCTATGGGCGTGAGATGCACGAAGGTATCTGGTTCCGTTCCCCAGGCTGTGGGAGGTGCTCCTAAGTTTGATGCAGGCTGTGTGAGGCTGGCGATTGATGAGATTATTGCAACGCGGGATTAAGCAAGCCAGCAGTGGTTCCAGCGCCATTATGAAAGAAGTGTAACTGAGCTGAGGAACTAATAACTTTACTAAAGCGCTGCGAAACCCACCGGCACGATCGAGCGCCCAAGTTGAAAGACAATAAGAGGACGGCATATGTATATGGTGAAGACTAGCCCCTATGTTGGCCTTTATTGTACTTCAACGAGCAAGTGTGGAGGCCCACCCATTGCCTCAAAGGAAGGACTCGGAGCACAAAGCGACGCCACCCGACACCCCAATTCCAAATAACATCACTCTCATCATGACGGGCGCGGTGGAGCTTGAGGGCTCCCATGGATTGGGTTTAAGACATCTGAAAATGGTCCAACTTTTGCAATTCACATAGGTATGGGGAAACAGAAAAGATTGGTTAAATGTACATAAAGTACACAAGCAGACAGTAGGTGAGAACGAAACGGGCGCTTAGAGCCAAACCCGTAGTGCAATCTACCGCGTTAAATGTAAACAGCCAGTATCCAATTACAAGGACGAGAACTCACAGCACTCTTAAGTGTGGATGTACTTGTACCAACGCGGGGGCTCGTCCGTCCGAATCACCTCGTGAGCCCGCTTGATTTTTTCCACATCAAGGGCAAGGGCAAGGTCGCGGTCTGTCAAGTTACTCCCGATGACGAAACAAATGCACTTTCCCCCGGGTGCCTTCGGATAAGAGACTACTTCAGCGTGCCCGCCCGCGGTGAACACGATCTTGCTGAGAGCCTTCGAGGCGCGACTCGATGCTGGAGCGTCAGGGATAAGCTGATAATAATCCGCTAGTTCGAGAAGTTTTGAGCGTGTTAAGACCCATCCGCAGTGGCGGAACGGCACAAACGGCCCATCATTGTCTCGAGGATTAGCGCGAGGTGGTGCCAAGAGAGAACCGTTAGGATAAGGACTTGGTTGTGCGGACCTGTCAGAAGGCTGATGTTAACAATGCATCGTATTGCTGCATTGGCTCGGCGAACTCACATCCTTGGAGACTAGATGCAAAAGCTATGTTCGCGTTCAATAACGACAACTTGAATATCTACTTGGTTCGATAGACGTTTAAGACAGGATACGACCGTTTCAACCGATACCGTCTCGCGTGATTGATATGCAGACCTTCGACGCTAGGCAGTGAGAGATAAGTGAAGAAAAGGGAACTGTCTTGAGCACCACCAAAATAAGAAAAGAAAATAAAAGAAAGGGGAAAGACTTAGGTGCGGTACTGACAAATGAGGATCTCGGTCTGCGGGTTAGCTAACAGCTCTAGGAGCAAACATACATCATCCTTGGGATATTCTCAGCAGTAGAAAGTTCCATCGTCTGATAGAGCAGCTTTGAAATGCTAGGTATGACTACTAGTACTAGACTGTGTACTTCAACGTTGTCGTTGATATTCGATGCTCAGACCCAACCGATCAAAATATTCACTCGGTACATCAGCATGAGCAAACCATAGTGGGCCGAAAGCAGAGTCTAGGCGGGGAAGATACTTTTCTTCGTGCCACCGATAGTCTCCAGCCACAAACCGCGCAAAAAACATCCACGATTTCGGCAAGCGCCGTTCTGGTATGGCGGCCCTTCCAAACAGCACCATGTTGGCGTACTCGAACCAGGGCGGGAATGCGCCTGACATACCCCAATCGACCAACCACACCTCTCCTCTTCCATCCACCATGATGTTGCGCATGTTAAGATCCATGTGACAAAGGACAAGCGGGTGGGTAGCGTCGAATGTCGGGTAAAGATGCGGCTTAAACGTCCCGTAGCGCATGTGCAAGTCAAAGAGAACGCAATAGCGAAGGTGGTCGTACCAGTCCGCCATGGCGCGATAGGACTCAAATGGTCCCCCACCGAGCTCCGTAAAGTAATATCCACTGCAAGGCAGTGCCGTGCACGTGGAGTCAAACGGGCCTGGCACGTCGGGACTGGGGAGAGGGATCTGATGCAGTTCTTGAACGCTTCTACGTAGCCTCCACACAGTCAACAGCCGTTTCCACCAGCTCATCCGTGGCCAGGCAGTCTCGAGCACGTCGCCGTCCACATAGTCCATCACGAGCCAAAACACAGGCAAACCGCGAACGGAAAGTTTTCCTTGGCGCATAGGAATAAGGCGGCGCACTTGCGGAAGGCGGATGGAGGAATGCGAAGCGACATATGTCATGACGTATGCTTCGTGTGCGGAGGCCTTTTTTGCCACGGCGTCTGGGGTGATTCTCCAGGCGGTGGGGCGTGCCCAACTTGTGTACTCATCAATAATCCCGAGCGCGGTAGAGGAGTCTTTCTGTGCTGCCTCAATGATAACTAGGATTTGTTCATCGGTCAACACGTCGACCGACGACGGAAGCGAGTGGGCACTAACAAATGATACACGTAAGTACAGCACATGTCAGGTAGGGATCAGAGAGGCATACGATGAGTGGGAAAGCCCCATTACGGCTAAGCAGAGGTGGAAGAGACAGAATACGCTCTACTTCTTAGCTTTGGTTGACTGGGATAATGAGGCACAAGGCACAATAAAGGGTATTGACAATTGGATTACGCTGAAAGTATGCTAAAGATCAGTGTATTATCAAGGTATCGTTAGCGTGTGGCATATTATCAGAGTTTTCTTCACTGATAATACTCGTTCTTGTGTCTTGTGAGGAGGAGGAGAAGGAGCGAGGTGACTGTTACGTTCAGAGAACGAATTGGACTCTGATCCCCGATCAGGATCAGGCAGCCCGCATTGGTCATGTGACTGACTCACAGCAATCCGTTGGGTTTAGGCCTGCTCAATTCTAACTGGGGCAGGGCGAAACCTAGGGCATAGGGACTGAAACGGTACGCCCGGGCATTTCCCGGGCAAAGTACCACGGTCAAATTCAAACCCAGCCACCCGCGGGCGTTCGCCCGGACGGTTTACGGTTAACCGTGGTACGCACGTGGCGTGCCCCAAGGCTATGTCTTGGCGGCAGACATTGCCTCTGCAACACTTGTCTCAGTTGTCTTGCAGTCTCCATGCAAGCTGATGCATACAGTACTAGCTCAATAGTTTCATTATAGATATAATACACAGAAGTGACACTAGATATTAGGGATTAAAAGGACCATATACCAAACTGAGGAAAGGAATGTGAACATGTAGTAAATATGGACTATGTAGAGTGACTATTTTGAGATTAATATGTACCACAGATCTCCTTGTCTGAATATTTCCAAGCATCTATATCTGACATCTCATAAAGCCCATTCCTCCAGCACTTTTTAAGTGGTTGTGGATTCAGAACGACAGGAAGTGCAGCTGCATGAGATGGGACCACCTGAGGCAGCTGATTTTCCATCTCATTGAATGATCACATCTTGGGTATGGTACATGAAGACTGCAATGGGGTAAAAGATGCTTCTGTTGGTGCTGGAGATGGAGAGAAATTCAAGGGAGCCAGGTATGCCAGGAGGCCATGATCTAGTGTAATTTAGATGTCTCAGAGTCAAAGGTTGTATATTAGGTTGAGACATTTCATGAAATTGGTAAATAGTAATGTAGCTGAGCCCGGAGAGAGGTTAGAACAATGTGACAAAATCTGTGACATCAACCACGGTTGACCGTGGTTAGCCCGTGACCCGTGTGAATTATGACCGTCCGGTAACAACCGTTATTTGGCGGTCGGGCAACGGGCAGCCCGGGAAATAGCTACCCGTTTCAGTCCCTACTAGGGCAAGACACCTTTTCCCAATTGGGAGAGCCCGATTTCCAACTCCGCTGATGGACTCGAGCCTCGCCAACGGCGTTCGCTCTGGACCACGTGTGTTCCTCCGGTCATAATATCAGTCATAATAGATAAGACAGATTAGGGTATATTAGTTGGCTTTATTTTGAAAAATCCAGCAAGTGAAATCCTTGTAGGAAATAGTAAAATAGCTCCACCAACGAGGACCAATGTCACCTGGATACTTTATATGGCACTTGTATAGCACTCTTCAGTGCTTGGAGCACCTGCCTACATCAACTACACCACCCAGCTTCAATAGTGAAAAAACTTTGGGATATACCAAAATTTTGGCTACTAACATCCAACTAATACACCCTATTAGACTGTACACTATAATTCTCATTTTCCCATCATTGATAGAGTCTCTGCCATATAAATTTCTTCTCATAACACCAATAGAAGCAGAGAACCATGCTCGATGCCTTGAAGCCGAAGAAGAAGATGTCCACATTCTTTGGAATCCACAAGATGATGATGAAGTTGAGCTATACACACCACCAGGTAAAACAATTCAGCTCCTTTGGCAGACTGCTCGCAATAGCATTGTGTTAATGGATTACATCAAGTCACAACTAAAGAAGAGGGGCTCTTACTTTTAGTGGCAAAAATGTAAAGAGTATTTTGATACTGCTCTGGGTTTTCCTGACTGGGAATTTGGCCACAAATTCTGGTATGTTATGGTGTTGCTGGTGTTGATAATCCAACCTGATAGAAGTATAGACTTGGCCAAAAAACCTTTGACAAGATAGTTAAGAAACTCAAGCAGAGCCTATTATTCATCAGCAAAGGTCGTAAGCTCCAGTGTACTGTCCAGTATTAGTTAGCCATATTTCTGATGCATTAT
>RZIO01000015.1:612171-626233 GCA_004338095.1 Gloeostereum incarnatum
CTCCACCTCGCCAAATGTGCTCGCTGTATACCCCATCGCAGTACATCAGGAGTTTATGGTTCATCAAGCAATCATGGCCTTGGTTCAAAGGAATTGTGACTGCTACCACTTGGATCCAGTGCTCAGCAGTGGCTGTCGATACTGGTGCCAAGTTGTCCTGCATGACTTTGTGGAGTACAGTTGGCTGCAAGCTACAGATACAGCCATGGTGGAGCATGTCACCAGTTTGATCAAAGCAAAGCATCCAGATGTTAGCCTCCCTATGCCTCCCCCACAAGGCCAGTTCTACTAAATATCTGGTATCGTGTCTATAAATTGCTGGATATCTGTAACTGTATAACTGTGTTATGCCTGTATGTGACCGTGAATGCTGCACAACTGCCTACGTTGGTCGTGAAATTATATTGGAATATTCAACACTTCTGCAAGTAAAGTCTCGCAAGGACCCAAGAACAAAAAGTCTGCCTCATCATCGTGATTGGTTCGGTCAATGTTGAAGACTGCGACCTTCCCAGCATTTTTCTTTACAATTCCTGCAATCCTCGAGGCGGGTTGAACCTAGGGGAAAAGATATGAAGACCAGGTCAGTAATGTGAGGTTCTTGCTCACGACTGACGACGTCCCGACAACTATACATATATCTGCCCGTTCGGCAAGAGACATGATATCCTGTATGCGGTGCGGCTTTTCACCAAACCAGACTACACCTGGCCGAGCCAACTGTCCGCATTGTGAGCAACGAGGAAGATCGGCGCGTCGCACCACTCGATCTGTGCCCGCTTCGACCTCGACCTCTGTGCCTGCGAGTCCAGGACAGATTGGAGAGGTCGTTATCGTCTCACGATGTTTGCAGTCATGCGCTGTACATTCGATGTCAAAGAGGCGGCCGTGCATCTCAAAGAGAAAGCTGTCTAGTGGTCTGGATTGTTGCTCGGTTTCGGGAAGAGCTGAAAGAACATCGTTGTATGCGCGCGCCGAAAGGCCGTCGATGTTCTGCGTGACGTGAGTGAATTCGGCATTGGGCGCTACCTTTTCTCGGAGGGATGGTATTGATAGCTGAGCAATGGCTATATGACCAGCGTTAGGCCGTGCTTTAATAGCACTGCGGGAGGTTCAGATATAAGAATGAGCGCTCGTGAAGGCAGGCATAACTGAAGCGACTTTCACTTACATCTCACGCCGATAGTGATAGAACTGCCAGACACGGGACTGGTTCTCGCCCCATGCTTGGGGGGTGGCCAGAGCTCGCACGTCGTGTTTACGCCACAGTCCGCCGGCATCTCGAAAAGTTGGTATACCTTTAATACAGACGCATAAGTGGATTTCTGTACTTGACGGGCAGATGTTGACGGACCAGATGCAGCAGACAGTCCAGCTCCCGACAGAACGAGAATGTGCTTGGAGCGAAAGAGAGCGTCTCTGAACGCGGCTGCATTACTGGAGGGGTCCATTAGCTGGTTCCAAGTTTGTGTAGTTACGGTTTAAATTGCATTCCGGCGCATCAGCGCTGTGTTTGTAGCTGTATACAACATGTGCATCTTGTCCTCGTACCACAACGTTTGTCGCGTCTGACTATTTCACTTCTGCCTGGCTACTCTTACCGCTTCTTAGTCATCTGTACACGCGATAGATTGCCTCCACACACACACTCCTTGACCTCGTTCCTTCTTTCTCCCTTTTCGATATTTACTCATGCCCATACTGGAACCTCCAACTCTTCGCCGACGCATGCATGTCCTTGAACGCGCACAATCTGAGCTCTCCATTCCTTCAAAAGCTTCTGACCCATTACCGGACTCTCCCACCCATACGCACCCAGATTCGTCTCTCGACGAGGATGTGGGCAGCGATACGGACTCTCAGTCAGACGGAGAAGAGGAGCAGCCTGTAAATGCACATGCGCCGACGAGACCTGCTCCAATAAAACGAGAATCTTCGAGAGTCACCAGCCGATCTAAATCGTGGTATGAGTTTGATCTTGCAGTCCTACTCGCTCTCCTATCGCCGCTCGGGAACTGGCTGACTGGCGGAGGAGACTACATCAAAAACCTGTTACTCATCGCACTCTTGGTGTATTACCTGCATCAAATAATTGAAGGCGAGCGTTTATCCATTCTATTCTACGCTTGCGCTAACTAAACTATTTTTCGTTTCAGTTCCTTGGTCTCTCTACTTGTCCTCTCGCCCCCGCCGTCACCCACACCGCCCGAGCCCCTCAAATAGCATCCACCAGTCCGAACTCCACCGCATCGAGCTCTTCTTTCTCTTCCTCTCGGTAATTTCTCCTTTCTTTGGCGCCTACCTCCTTCGCTTCGTCATCAAAGCTGTGACCGGAGAAGACATCGTCTCCTGGTTCAGCACCACCCTCTTTGTCCTAGCTACTGGTATTCGCCCATGGTCCCACCTCTCTGACCGTCTCTCTGAACGAATCTCCGATCTCCACGACGTCATCCATTATCCAGACTCGGGCGCCAGCCAAGCCCTCTTTGAAGAGCTGGAAACATTGAAGAAGAGGCTAGACACACTGGAGAAGAAGACACGAGAGAGTACGGAAGAGGTGTACGACTATCTCGATGAAACGGTCGACGTCGTCGAGAGGGCGGTGAAGAGGCAGGATAAGAAGTATGAGGGAAGGATCCGCGATGTGGAGGTGAAGTTGGAGAAACGCCATCAGACTCTCCCTACATCCCATTATAGCGTCGTCGCCCGGATACTCCCTACGTGGTTGGGGATTCCCTCGGAGACGACTGTTTCGCCTCGCAGTAACAAACGTTCCTCGTCGAAGTATTCTTCCTTCCGATCGAACTTTTCTTCCCTGGAGACTATACCGGAGGAGAGGAGTGGTGAGAGGAAGAAGAAGAGCCCTCCTCCACCTCCGCCTCCTCCGATTTCATTCCCTGCTCGTGTGATCATCCGTATGATTTCTATCGCCACTCTCCCTCTACGTATCTTTTTCAAAATGATACCCTGAGTGGTGCGCTGTTGCCTTCATTCCATATTTTTCTTGAGAACTGTATATTTATGTACGTTTGTAAATTCCCTTCCTTTCATTATTATCATACTGTATACATCGTATTTTTTTTTTTGAACCGATAGCCTTCCAGTCAGTAGTTGTATTGTATGTTTGTTCGTTGGACAACAGCGTTGCCTCATTTGTGCTCCCAATCTTTTTATCCGCTGTTCTTGGAAACAGTCGTTGTTATTAGACGCCGCTAGACAAACTTGCTTATGCATTAGCATTCTACTACATAGCATCTCTAGTTGCACCGTAAAACACATAAAAGCAACATCAGCCTACATTCCTACACAATAAAATTACCGTCCATGTATAAGCTCAGGACCATCTAAATGGACGCCTTTCCCCTGAGTTCATATGGAAGGAGCAACGCCATCGCCCCAGCTGAGATGACCAGCCCACCAGCGATGTACACCGGTACGGACGTAGTCAGGTCGGCATAGACGGCGATTATTGGGGCCTGCATGCATACGTGAATCTCAGCGACAACGTCGAGAAGTGTAAGCACAGGAGCTGACCACAACACCAAAAACTCTCGACGCCGTGGCAACCAGCCCGCCCCCCGTACCGCGGTACTTGGCGGGGAAGATCTCAGGTGACATCGCATATAGAACACCGTACATGATCTGTACACAGAGACCATCATTGAAGAGAACAGGGAGAAGATGCGCGGACACTCACATTACTGTTAAATACGTACCCGCAGTTCCACCCGAGCAGCGCGTTGCTGCTTCGGGCGGTGGTAGTCGCGAAGAGAAAGGCGCCGGTGAGCCCTGTCTTTCGCGAGGGGTCGTTGAATAATGTCAAGCTTTGAAGAGATAACAAACTACTCGCCCGAGGAAATTGCTAGAGTGCCTTTTCGGCCTATGTAAGGCAGGTCTACGGCCCACCCTGCGAGGAAGGCACCGGGGACGCCGATGACGCCGATGATGACTTGCTGTAGAGTGCGAAGGTAAAAGTAAGCACGGAGAAGAAGGGTGAACTGGGATGGGGAAATCGACGGACGTTACGGTAGGTGATGTACAAGGATCCGTCGCCAAATTGTGTTCCTCGTGTTGTTAGTCTAAGGGAAGAATGTCAGTTGACAAAAGGTAACACGACGGGGGAAACGCACAGATAGGGAAGGAAAACTATTGTACAACGTCGAAGACAGCCCAATGATACCTATAGATAGTTCAAATCAGCCATGATACGGTCTCACATTGATCTCCACCAATACTCACCCCAAAGGGCGATCAGCAAGGACGTGGAGAACGCCATTTTCGGAGTCTTGAACAACGCCTTGACATGGTCAGCACCGAGCACGAAGCTCTTGCTGAACACGCCCCTCTTCCTTTTCTCCTCCGCCGTGGGTACGCCACCATCCACCTTCGTGAGATGCTCCACGCTGAGATTAGACGTTGTCGAGTTGAACGCGGCCATCTTCTGTATGATCGCGACCGCCTCTGCGTCCTTACCGATCCCGACTAGGAACCTAGGGCTCTCAAAAAGCGTAAAGACGAAGAAGCGGACGCCCCACAAGAAGACGGTGAGACCTCCGAGGGTGAACAGAAGGTATCTCCATCCCATGTTGTCCGCGCGGTCACAAGTCGTGGCCACAGCCGGGCAGGAGAAGTTGGCAATGAAAGGCCATGCGAGGAGGCTGGCGAGGAGCTGGCCGAGGGACCACCATACGGACAGAACAGTGAGCAGGTATTGGTGTGTTCCGGGTATGAGATCTGGAACGGCTTGTTAGAGCTGTCGGTGGGAGCGTGTGAGGACGCACCTAGGAAGACGGCGGAATCAACGGGCATGTTTCCGCCCACACCAACGCCTACTACAGCGAGTAGAGATGCAAGGGTAACGAAATTTGGAGACGCGCCAGCTGCGAGTCCGAAGACGCCCGCGATTAAGAGGGTGAGATTAAAAGACCATCTGACAGGCAATACTGCGTAAACGGGATCTGAGACGAAGTCAGTGCCGGAGTCACACCTTCTTCCCCAGATATCGCAGCCGAAGCTCCAGAAGACAGCACCAACTAGTAGACCAATATTCGCCGCCAGACTGAGAAATGCGCCTTCGAAGGTGAATTCGGCAATGACGGGGGTGAGAATGAGAGCAGTTATCAACTGCTTAAAAGCGTCAGCAGGGTTAAACCTTGGAAGCTGATACACATACCGGCCAGACGCTATCGCTACAGCCTAATGTCAATGCCAATCCTACAACAGATACTGCTAAAAACTCACGCAAACCAACCAAATCCAGCACAAAAAAAGAGATAGACTCGATATCTGCCCATGCCTATCTCTTGTATCGCGTTGTTCAATATCCTAGCCTTTTCCTGATAAACTGGGTCTATCGATCCATCTTCGTACATATCACCCAGACTGGTTTTCATGATGCTTGGGGGACGACTGAACTCGACATCCTCAGTGCTGACTTTCACTAGCTGCGACGCCATTGCGAGTCTTTGCGACTAGAAAGCTCGAGAAAGGTGTTGCCAAGGGGCTACCGAATAGAGTCCCGACGGCCCCGAAGGCCGACCCAGTTTCACATGCAGTGCGAAAAGGTGTGGCGGGATAAATGAGACGCCACATTGTTCCGAGATTGAATATTGAATGACCACTCATCTTCTGAACTATTCTGAAGAAAATAAAAGGGAGAGAGGTGGAGCAGTATCGTTATTTAAGAAGACGGCCGATATTTGATGGTACTTCAGGAAGCCTTCAAAAGTTCATCCATATCGGCCTCCTTCCCCTGTAGCTGCGCCACCAACTCCTCCATCAAACCGAGAGCTTCCTTGGAGGAGGGACGCGCGGATGGTTCCTGCCTAGTCATAGCATCCAGCAAATCGACACAAGGTTGGAATTCTTTCATGTCCTATTCTCCATTTCGGTCAATATATTCACGTCATTCAGCCATCGGACTTGAAAGCTTCCTCCGAGATTGTAAACGTTCACCGCAAATGCGTCCCAGCTGTCGTTTTCTTGCTCTGGTGCTCTGAACATAGTGGGAGGTGTTATTTCCATGTCGGATGCCTTGACGATGTGGTCCACCGCATCTTCGGGAAAGAGGAAGGAGCTTTCAAAATCGATGAAAGCCAGATGAAAACCGCTATCGTTTTGATTTGATGGATCAGGGAACCGTCTACCTTCATCACTATGGCTGCAAAGTATGTTTCCAGCGTGGGCGTTCTGTCACGGGTACTGATTAATCGGGACGCCCTGCGAATTTGCCATAGAAAGCTCCAATCCCGTGAGAAACACCATGGGAATGCATAAACGCTAGGCCCTCCAAAATGTCCCTGGCGGCATAGAGTCGTCGTAAGCGACAATCCCTTGGAGGACTATGCCATCTCTGTCCCCAATAAGGCAGGGCAATAATAGACCAGCTTGAGCTGTCTGGTACGTCGATGATGCACAATAAAGGCAGGGTATGATTTTGCTTAGACGCCAACTGAGAGCATGTCAAATGGCGCAGAACATGGATCTCACGCGAGCCAGAAGGAACCGCTTTTAAGTATACATCACGACCCAATTGATCAGCTGCAATGGTATGAGTTCCGCGCTGTTTTTCGAGAAAGAGATTAGCAAACCAATAGAGGGCAAGGTAGTGATAGACACTTACAGGCACCCAAACAGGATCGGGTCTCTTATCCGGACGATTGGGAACCCTATGGACAAAATCCTGGTTTGGGAAAAGGAGGAATGGATCTCGAGGAGGTTTACTAGGTGGGGGAAGTAGAGACTGATATTCGGGGTTCTGATAAGGAACAAATTCATGCTGCGCCAGAAGAGGCACAAGATCCTGCCAGACAACTTCGCTATTCTTCATGGAATAGCTTTCCCAGTCGCTTGGGATGTTGCATGGCATAGTGAAAGACGAAGAGAGAGTACTTACAACATTACATATTTAAGTTGTGACCCACAGGTTCGTCCTGACCCACAATTGCAAACAGCGGAACAAATACAGCCAAGCAGCCTCAAGCAACGCGTACACCTGGTTTACTCCCACGTGTTGAACACGAACAACGAAGTGGAATCCAATCCACGATGGGTTGTTGTTCTGGATGCTGCCCATTAGCCATACGCGTGCATGGTTCCAATCTCCGGAATATCTTCGTACACACACCATTGACTCAGCATCGAATCATGCACCTGCCACTAAGTAACTCCAATGTTCCTGTACCACTCATGATGGTTTGAACTCGTTTTTCACTGTATCCCTCCACCTGGAGTCCACTGTTCTTGTAGTCTTAGGTGTCTTTTTTGAGGTGTCTTTGTTGCCCATTCGTGTGGCTGAAATCCAGTTGGATTTATCCCATACAAAGGCTAGCAGCGAGAGGACATGAGATTTATGGCATATTTTGGTCTTTTTTTACATATTTTGTTTATTGGACCTAATCACACTCAAAATGAGTGTACAGTACTCACCCGCACTCAATTTGATTGTGTTCCCCGATGCAATCATTCTGAGCTTGGCCGCGAACACTCATTTTGATTGCGCCACGCGGGATTGCGCGGCGCAATCAACTTGATTAAATCTACTTTCTACAGTGTAAGTACTATCGGAAACTACGTGGTCATGAAATTGACTCTACCAGAAAGGGGTCGAGGACATGGGTGAGGGCAAGGATGAGGTTTGGGTGTCGAACTGTTGGGTGGGAATCCACATGTATAGACGTGCTCGGGAATGTCAGCAGCAGGTTTGACGGACTGCCAAACCCTCACATCTGCAGTTCAGTAGTGTTGCATAGGTACCGGCCCTCCAGATGTGAAGCTATGACAATCTGTCACATCTGCAGATGTGCCGCGTCCGCGGCGGAATCCCCCGAAACGTCGTAGTACTGAGCGAGGCGGGATTCGGGGCGGAAACCGACGTTTTGATGCCGGATGTCAATATGACCATACAACACGAAATTGCTCGTCCAGATCGCATCAGAAACGCCGCGCAATGCTCGAGCTCCCTCTCGAGTCTTTTGGATGTGGATATGGAGTAATTCGAAGCAGCAGACTCAGATATCGTGCTCCAACGCATCTTCCGCAGAAGAACTCCTCGCATGTCTGGACAACTACACGGTCCCATACGATCACTTCAATCGAACTACTTACGACTTGGCTCAACCCACCGATACCCAGCTAGCTTATTGGATAAGGACGATCCATTCCATGCTCGGCTCTGACTCCAAATATGTCCTTGATTCTCCTGACTTTGTCGTCTTTCCCTTTCTGGACAAGTATGCGGTCCTGGCAGAGAAGAACGCGCCATTTGAGAAGGGCTGAGGAACGTTTGTCGTCCCTCTTCGTCCTCGCAGCTCCGTGCACTTTTCCGCACCACGATATCAATATGCCTCAGCAGGCTGCACGTCTATTTGAAACCACTCATGGGCGGAGTGTGTTGATTTCTGGGAGGACGAGGACTATGGAGAAGACTGGCTGCGTTGGAGGAGGGAAGTATTGGGTTACTGATCCTACCCGTCATATCGTGCGTCGCTTCTCAGACTGCTATTTTCTCTGGCTCATAGGGGGATATAGGACGAGCCATTCCATTCCGCTCTGATAGCCATCAAAGACCGGGAAGACACCGTTGGCGGAGGATGTTCCTCGTCTTCCTGCGCTTACATCCAGCTACACGGTAAATTTCCTGCAAAGTGCCGTCTCGATCAAATATTTCTCTCCAGTGGACTAGGTATGTGCATCCTCACGTTCTATCTTTCAAACATGATCTAACTGGCTCCTAGGCCCATCTTCGTGGTACACCGACCCCATAGACCGACCTATCAAACGCCTCCACGTCCACCTGCAACGCTCCTTCACCTCGTGAAACATCTCCCTCCCAACCGAGTCAGCGTGTGGATTGACAGCGACTGTGATTGTCTTTGGACGAACCTTAGTCTTCAGATTCATCCGCCTCCAGCACTGCCTGCTCATGCCTTGCCTTGAGGAAGAGAGAAAGCTCTCTTCTTCCCCCGCAGGAGAGATTCTTCCAGCTGGAGGGCGAAGTAGCAGAGAAATCCTGCGCGTAGGTAGGACCAGAGTCGGCGCTTCAGTCGCGGACCTGTCTGTCAGCATTTGCGGTGACAATTGACATGGGCTGGGAGTGAGCATCTTTACAGTGATTCCAACGGCGTTGTCGAGCCCGCCACGGCCAAGCTTCTCGGTGATCGTTAGGAGCATGATGGACGCTGTTTGTGGGATTCCGAGTGGCGCACAGAATGAAATAGCTTGTAGCCACCATTTGGGACATTTCGGGCGTGGTTTCACCAGTATCCGATCTCGGTAGGACAGCTCAGATGATCTTTGTGGTGAAGGATTGCTCCGCTCAATCACTTATGTCTCTTTCCCGTTTCCACTCGATCTATGCCCAGTCTTTGTCGACGCAGCGACGCGCCCTTCTACGCCAGCTTTCGCTCATCCAAGTTGAACGGGGCAGATGGAAGAGGACTGATGAAGATGTCCCTTCTTTCCGGGCTGGGTTCTCGGCTCGCTGGATGGGAAGAGGCCCTGCTAGGAGGTGTACCGAGCCGGGTATTCTTCGCTCTCGCTGACGACCAAGTGGATGTAGGGCGCTATAGCGATGATTAGCACCACGACACAAAGGGCGCATATTCTTGCATAGCACCAAGAGAAATAGAACCAAATGTATTTATTCGTATACGGAAAGAAGTAAGCAAGCGAAGATCTCGAAATATCTGGGCCTCACGGCCACGGCCCGCAACCAAAGAATCCAAGTACAAGGGAGAGATTTAGAAGGGGAGAGGGTACGACAATTTAAACGCCATTCTGGTCGGCCCACTCCGTAGCCGCCTCGCGCAAAGCTTGAATGGAGTGGTGCGTGAAAGAATCTCGATCGGCATAGTTGTCGTGGGCTCGAACCAGCGTACCATCGCTCTTGTAGCAATGGACACCGAAGTGGAACGGCTCATCGTCGTCGCTCCCCCCCAGAACGGCCTCCAGCGCTAGAAAAAGCACGAGTCACAGTCAGCACGAAAGTCAGCCAACCGTGTGAAATGGCATACACTACGTGAACCTTGCAAACTCCTTTATTGTCGTACAGGCCACTGTCTACCGCCCATTGGGGCATCAGTGAGTGCTTTAGAAAGGCCATAATACGCCTTGAATGATGACTCCCATAGAGGTTTGCTGCGAAGGTGACTTCGATGTAGGGAACAGTTGACATGTTTGAAATGGTGGTGGGTTGAAGACTTGAGAGGAAGAAAATAGTGCTTGAAGACAGGAGAGACGTTTTACAGGGAATTCTTTCTTATACCAGACGGGAGACAAGGATCTGGAGAAAGTAAACTAGACTGCAGATGCGCCAAGATGTGTGGCAAACACATTCAGTCAAGCTTGAAGTGCAGAGAAATCCCAATTTAGGAAAAGCGTGAACAAGAAACGGCTCCATCCTTGTGTAAAGAGAGGAACGTTGCGCAAGAAGACGACAAGAAGACATGGGGTACTGCCTCAGGAACCCAAGAAATTTTCCAGAAGCCCAATTCAAGATGGATACCTTTACCCAGGTATCAGTGGACAGATCAGGCGTAGGAGGAAATGTGGACAAGCCTAGATAAGACTACCGTACAAAAAAATAAGAATCGAACAAGAAGTCGAAGATCGCCGAATGCTCCGAGCGCAGCACATATACTCGAGGCACTCTAGCACATTCCCAAAAGTGCACGGCTTTCAAAACATGAGTCCACAACATGCTTCTTGGTCCCAGAAGACAAGCCGAGCGGACTTCTTGAACACAAGGCACGAGCGCTCCTTTATGGAAAAGTTCCCACTGCGAGTCACAATCCTGTGGCTTCTTGTCCTCTTGAGCCTCATGGAGGTCTGATTTCGACTCTATTGACGACGAACTTAATCAGATTCTTTCCGTATCGGGGACTTGTCTTTTATTAACAGGAGAGTGTGGATGAGAAGCGAGGGTTGTTTCACACTCCGAAAAAGCACGATGTCAGGAAGTCTGTAATGCTCAAGATGCGGCCTCGTGGTAAAGCATTCGAGTCACCAGTTGAACCTGACGGCACGAGCGCTTATACCGTGAAACATACCGAAAGATCCGAGCGATGTTCAATTTCTCAGTGTCCCCCCTTCGGCTGGAGAACGGATTGCTGAACTGTTGACGTAGAGGACTGCGATCGGTCTTTTCCCGTTGAGATGCCACGATGTCCGTACTTCGAGACAAATTTTTTACAAGAAGAGTACAAGAGTACAAGAAGCACTTAATAAAGACTGAATTGAATATTCGAAGCACGTACACTACACGTGGCTTAAGAGTCATCGAATTTGCAGTGGATATAAATAGTGTGGCCAGTGGTACTGAAGCGTTGTCCTTCTCGCCCTCGCCTCTCATACCACTCTATTCGCTTTCTGAACTACTTATCAATATGTCCGCCCCAACACGCTATTTTCCTGAAGAACCTCTATTCGTGCGACATCAACCAGGCGACGAAGGCACAGGCCACTTTCCTGGATCCATCGGCCAGCTTCTCGCCAACCAGTATCGAATTGTCAGAAAGGTTAGTTTGCTATATTTGCTCCCACTCATCTACTCATACCAGAGTACTCGTCAGCTTGGATGGTCTACATTCTGCAATGTGTGGCTTTGTGAGTAAGTATTTCAATGTCATCGTTTGTGCGCGCAGCCGTCTGACTCAGATATGTTTGAAGGGACACCTTTTCACGAGAACCGAGATACGTCTCCATCAAAGTGCAATGCGTTCGCGACGCAAACTTCTTCCTCGAAGGCGTATCCGAGGAAGGGGAGGTCCTTCGACGCCTTTCGGAGAGGCGCGCCGTACACCCTGGTTCTGAATATTGCCTCACCTGCTATGAACAATTCGTGATTGATAGTCCGGTTGGAACTCATACGTGCTTTGTCACCGAGGTCCTGGGCTCGAGTCTAAGATCCCTTCAGATGTTGCAACCCGACAAACGATATTCGCTTCTAAGTGTGAAACGGATCATCAAGCAGATCCTACTTGCCACTGACTATCTGCATCGAACATGCCAATTCATTCACACTGGTATACCTCTCTCTCTAAGTTTTCTCTGCTTTTGACTTAACCTTGGAACCCCAAAGACTTGAAATCGGACAATATTCTAGTTGCATTCTCTGCCCCGCCAGCTGCGATAACCTCCTACATACAGGACAATCCATCGAGGACGTATCAGCCACTGTTTTACCCAGAGCTCAGCCCAGCACCAATTGTCCCCGTCAAGAGCGAACCACTTCCCAACTTTGGACTCAATCCGAACCTTAACGACCTGATCGTCAAAGTCATCGATTACGGAGAAGGTCTGTTGCTCGTCCGAATTTAACAACCGTTCGCTTACTCTTATCTTCCAGCTTTGCCACTCAAATTTTACGAGGACAAGCAGCATTTTCGAGATCTCGTTCAAGCTGATATGGTCCGTGCTCCCGAGGTAATTGTTGGATGCCACGTCTACGGACCGCCGATTGATATCTGGTCCATCGGATGCCTGGTGAGCTGCATTTGAATCAGCTTTATTTTTTTTTTCCTAAAGAGAAGTTTGTCGAAGGCGTTTGAGCTGTTGACTGGTAGTCATCTCTTCGGACAAGCGGGCGAGCATAGGGCAAAGATTCATCTACAGCGGATACAAGAGCTTCTTGGTCCGTTCCCTGCGAAGTTAATTGCCAGCGTCCCCAATAGATTGCGGCCCCTTTATTTCGACAACAAAGGTGTGGCGGTTATGCCTTGCTAGAGCTGGGCACTCACCTTTTCTTAGGAATGGTCCACATCGTAACCGATCGTTGGAACACAACTATCGAAGCCATTTTATCTGCGCGCAATCCGAGCTTGTCTTCAGGCGACGTTAAGAGGACGGGAGGTTTTCTGAGGAGCTGTTTCATTCTTAATCCTACTGAACGGCCAACTGCACTACTGCTGTTCAAGCACAGATGGATTCGGAATCTCTGAGGAATGTACATACTCTTATTTACATAGCCTGGAATCTTTATTTACTTAATGCTCATCTATCCCATCATATCCTAATGTTGTCCATTTATTATGTAAAGACCTAACATAAGATCTCAAAAGCATACAAAGTGGTACTTTCTGCAGAGAGGGAAAGCAATATATCTATAGTTGTGATATGTAAGCAGGATCACAGTTTGGGGCTATTAGAACAGATTGGATAATGCATTGATATATGTTTAGTTTTATTATGGTGTGTTAAGAACAATAAGACTTTCAGTTTACTAGATATAACAGACAATACAGTGAACTTGAGAACTTGCCTCTATGGATATACTCTTGGTTCTTGAAGATGAGTCAGATATATACTGCTCAACTGGCATAGAAGAGGTCAGATGCCTGGGTAGTAGCAGTCAAAGACTCATCTTATGATAAGGAAGAGGAGATACTAGCAGCTGAAACTCACAAGGTTCTGGATGACTGCCCATAGCATGATGATTCCACTGTTAGGTGAACTAATGGAGATGCTTGCAAATGGTCTTGATAATCAACTTCTTGCTAGCATATTCCTTGATGCTATAGTTGATGTATTCAATCAGTGACTTTTGTCTTGTCCAGAGCTGTAGGATACAGTTGTTATTGTGAAAAGAGTATTTGTTGATGCACTTATAGCAGCTCCTGGTACTCAGATTATAATTCAGAGGAAATGCCTTGATGAGCTTGTTATTTTATTTTGTGATAAGGGAAGAAAGAGGCTGTATGCATATATCTTTAGCCTGCCATTCTATTGGACTGTGATAAAGGTGGACTTCACTATTAAAGCTGTATATTTTGGGGACTTGTTGGATCTAAAGCAGCCTCAGCTCTTTTTCACTCCTCTCAAATATTGGCTTGCACAGAGCTTTGGCTGGACAAAGATAGCTGTCTATGACTTACTGTATGGGAAACAGAAGGATCTATTTTCATGTCCAATTGTTGCCTCAAATACCATTGCCCATGATGCATTTAGTAATCCACTTTAGTTGCCAATAGCTTTCAGCTTAAAGCCTTTCTCGATCTGACATATCATATGGTAAGCTCAAGCTGAAAATCTTAGATGATTTCTGTGCTAACATAACTGATAGACT
>RZIO01000015.1:670884-713181 GCA_004338095.1 Gloeostereum incarnatum
CCCGTTGGATCGTCGCTGTACGCATTAGACTGTCTCTTGCTCCCGCTGGATCGTTTATACCGCTGGAATGTTCGTAGGACCGTCGAGAATTATCGACCTTATCACTGTTGGATCTCCGTCGTTTTGAGCCGTCGCCGTTGGATCGCCGCTGTACGCATCGGACTGTCGCTTGCTGGCGCTGGATCCTAAATTTATACTGCAGGACCGTTTGCAGGATCATTGAGAATTATTGACCCTATCTCCACCCCCCATAGACCCAGGCCTTGTCTGTCCCATAGTCATACATGATTCCTGCTCGTATCATCTTTCCCTTGCATACCTTATCCACCACCCCTTCATGTATTGTCTAATGCTTATGGCTCAGTAGTAGCTGAATTTATCATTGTTTTCATTGCATTGTATTAAGGGTGATGGAGGAAAGGGCTTAACGCTGGCTCTGCTGGGTTCCCATGGGCTGTTATCTGCCAGTTATCTGCCACGACCATACAACTTGAGTCTCTGCTTCACATCAAGTACCCTTTTTATGCATAGGCAAATGTTTCTGCATTTTCTGGAGGGGCCTCAGAGTTGATGAGGCTTAGTCCCAGCTCAAATGTTATCTGCCTAGTTATCTGCCATACCCAATTAGGAAGGTGGCAGCTAACTTTCATTCTGGCCTCCGACCTCCACCTCGCAGAATGCGCTGGCTTTGCACACCATCACAGTGCGTCAGGAGTTTGCAGTTCATCAAGCGATCACGGCCTTGGTTAAAAGGAATTGTGACCGCGACTGCTTGGATCCAGTGCACAGCAGTGGCTGTCGATACTAGTGCCAAGTTGTCCTGCATGACTTCATGGAGTACGGTTGGCTGCAAGCTACAGATACAGCCACGGTGGAGCATGTCACCAGTTTGGTCAAAGTAAAGTATCCGGATGTTAGCCTCCCTATGCCTCCCCCGCAAGGCCAGTTCTACTAAATATCTGGTATCGTGTCTATAAATGTCTGTTTGATTGCTGGATATCTGTAACTGTATAACTGTGTTATGCCTGTATGTGACCGTGAATGCTGCACAACTGCCTACGTTGGTCGTGAAATTATATTGGAATATTCAACACTTCTGCAAGTAAATTCTCGCAAGGACCCAAGAACAAAAAGTCTGCCTCATCATCGTGATTGGTTCGGTCAATGTTGAAGACTGCGACCTTCCCAGCATTTTTCTTTACAATTCCTGCAATCCTCGAGGCGGGTTGAACCTAGGGGAGAAGATATGAAGACCAGGTCAGTAATGTGAGGTTCTTGCTCACGATTGACGACGTCCCGACAACTATACATAAATCTGCCCGTTCGGCAAGAGACATGATATCCTGTATGCGGTGCGGCTTTTCACCAAACCAGACTACACCTGGCCGAGCCAACTGTCCGCATTGTGAGCAACGAGGAAGATCGGCGCGTCGCACCACTCGATCTGTGCCCGCCTCGACCTCGACCTCTGTGCCTGCGAGTCCAGGACAGATTGGAGAGGTCGTTATCGTCTCACGATGTTTGCAGTCATGCGCTGTACATTCGATGTCAAAGAGGCGGCCGTGCATCTCAAAGAGAAAGCTGTCTAGTGGTCTGGATTGTTGCTCGGTTTCGGGAAGAGCTGAAAGAACATCATTATATGCGCGCGCCGAAAGGCCGTCGATGTTCTGCGTGACGTGAGTGAATTCGGCATTGGGCGCTACCTTTTCTCGGAGGGATGGTATTGATAGCTGAGCAATGGCTATATGACCAGCGTTAGGCCGTGCTTTAATAGCACTGCGGGAGGTTCAGATATAAGAATGAGCGCTCGTGAAGGCAGGCATAACTGAAGCGACTTTCACTTACATCTCACGCCGATAGTGATAGAACTGCCAGACACGGGACTGGTTCTCGCCCCATGCTTGGGGGGTGGCCAGAGCTCGCACGTCGTGTTTACGCCACAGTCCGCCGGCATCTCGAAAAGTTGGTATACCTTTAATACAGACGCATAAGTGGATTTCTGTACTTGACGGGCAGATGTTGACGGACCAGATGCAGCAGACAGTCCAGCTCCCGACAGAACGAGAATGTGCTTGGAGCGAAAGAGAGCGTCTCTGAACGCGGCTGCATTACTGGAGGGGTCCATTAGCTGGTTCCAAGTTTGTGTAGTTACGGTTTAAATTGCATTCCGGCGCATCAGCGCTGTGTTTGTAGCTGTATACAACATGTGCATCTTGTCCTCGTACCACAACGTTTGTCGCGTCTGACTATTTCACTTCTGCCTGGCTACTCTTACCGCTTCTTAGTCATCTGTACACGCGATAGATTTCCTCCACACACACACTCTTTGACCTCGTTCCTTCTTTCTCCCTTTTCGATATTTACTCATGCCCATACCGGAACCTCCAACTCTTCGCCGACGCATGCATATCCTTGAACGCGCACAATCTGAGCTCTCCATTCCTTCAAAAGCTTCTGACCCATTACCGGACTCTCCCACCCATACGCACCCAGATTCGTCTCTCGACGAGGATGTGGGCAGCGATACGGACTCTCAGTCAGACGGAGAAGAGGAGCAGCCTGTAAATGCACATGCGCCGACGAGACCTGCTCCAATAAAACGAGAATCTTCGAGAGTCACCAGCCGAACTAAATCGTGGTATGAGTTTGATCTTGCAGTCCTACTCGCTCTCCTTTCGCCGCTCGGGAACTGGCTGACTGGCGGAGGAGACTACATCAAAAACCTGTTACTCATCGCACTCTTGGTGTATTATCTGCATCAAATAATTGAAGGCGAGCGTTTATCCATTCTACTCTACGCTTGCGCTAACTAAACTATTTTTCGTTTCAGTTCCTTGGTCTCTCTACTTGTCCTCTCGCCCCCGCCGTCACCCACACCGCCCGAGCCCCTCAAATAGCATCCACCAGTCCGAACTCCACCGCATCGAGCTCTTCTTTCTCTTCCTCTCGGTAATTTCTCCTTTCTTTGGCGCCTACCTCCTTCGCTTCGTCATCAAAGCTGTGACCGGAGAAGACATCGTCTCCTGGTTCAGCACCACCCTCTTTGTCCTAGCTACTGGTATTCGCCCATGGTCCCACCTCTCTGACCGTCTCTCTGAACGAATCTCCGATCTACACGACGTCATCCATTATCCAGACTCGGGCGCCAGCCAAGCCCTCTTTGAAGAGCTGGAAACATTGAAGAAGAGGCTAGACGCGCTGGAGAAGAAGACACGAGAGAGTACGGAAGAGGTGTACGACTATCTCGATGAAACGGTCGACGTCGTCGAGAGGGCGGTGAAGAGGCAGGATAAGAAGTATGAGGGAAGGATCCGCGATGTGGAGGTGAAGTTGGAGAAACGCCATCAGACTCTCCCTACATCCCATTTTAGCGTCGTCGCTCGGATACTCCCTACGTGGTTGGGGATTCCCTCGGAGACGACTGTTTCTCCTCGCAGTAGCAAACGTTCCTTGTCGAAGTATTCTTCCTTCCGATCGAACTTTTCTTCCCTAGAGACTATACCGGAGGAGAGAAGTGGTGAGAGGAAGAAGAAGAGCCCTCCTCCACCTCCGCCTCCTCCGATTTCATTCCCTGCTCGTGTGATCATCCGTATGATTTCTATCGCCACTCTCCCTCTACGTATCTTTTTCAAAATGATACCCTGAGTGGTGCGCTGTTGCCTTCATTCCCTCTCGCTATCATATTTTTCTTGAGAACTGTATATTTATGTACGTTTATAAATTCCCTTCTTTTCATTATTATCATACATCGTATTCTTTTTTTGAACCCATAGCCTTCCACACTCAGTAGTTGTATTGTATGTTTGTTCGTTGGACAACAGCGTTGCCTCATTTGTGCCCCACTGGCCTCCCAATCTTTTTATCCGCTGTTCTTGGAAACAGTCGTTGTTATTAAACGCCGATGGACAAACTTGCTTGTGCATTAGCCATTCTACTACATAGCATCTCTAGTTGCACCGTAAAACGCATAAAAGCAACATCAGCCTACATTCCTACACAATAAAACTTACCATCTATGTATAAGCTCAGGACCATCTAAATGGACGCCTTCCCCCTGGGTTCACATGGAAGGAGCAACGCCATCGCCCCAGCTGAGATGACCAGCCCACCAGCGATGTACACCGGTACGGACGTGGTCAGGTCGGCATAGACGGCGATGATTGGGGCCTGCATGCATACGTGAATCTCAGCGACAACGTCGAGAAGAGTAAGTACAGGAGCTGACCACAACACCAAAAACTCTCGACGCCGTGGCAACCAGCCCGCCCCCTGTACCGCGGTACTTGGCGGGGAAGATCTCAGGTGACATCGCGTATAGAACACCGTACATGATCTGTACACAGAGACCATCATTGAAAAGAACAGGGAGAAGATGCGCGGACACTCACATTACTGTTAAATACGTACCCGCAGTTCCACCCGAGCAGCGCGTTGCTGCTTCGGGCGGTGGTAGTCGCGAAGAGAAAGGCGCCGGTGAGCCCTGTCTTTCGCGAGGGGTCGTTGAATAATGTCAAGCTTTGAAGAGATAACAAACTACTCGCCCGAGGAAATTGCTAGAGTGCCTTTTCGGCCTATGTAAGGCAGGTCTACGGCCCACCCTGCGAGGAAGGCACCGGGGACGCCGATGACGCTGATGATGACTTGCTGTAGAGTGCGAAGGTAAAAGTAAGCACGGAGAAGAAGGGTGAACTGGGATGGGGAAATCGACGGACGTTACGGTAGGTGATGTACAAGGATCCGTCGCCAAATTGTGTTCCTCGTGTTGTTAGTCTAAGGGAAGAATGTCAGTTGACGAAAGGTAACACGACGGGGAAAACGCACAGATAGGGAAGGAAACTATTGTACAACGTCGAAGACAGCCCAATGATACCTATAGATAGTTCAAATCAGCCATGATACGGTCTCACATTGATCTCCACCAATACTCACCCCAAAGGGCGATCAGCAAGGACGTGGAGAACGCCATTTTCGGAGTCTTGAACAACGCCTTGACATGGTCAGCACCGAGCACGAAGCTCTTGCTGAACACGCCCCTCTTCCTTTTCTCCTCCGCCGTGGGTACGCCACCATCCACCTTCGTGAGATGCTCCACGCTGAGATTAGATGTTGTCGAATTGAACGCGGCCATCTTCTGTATGATCGCGACCGCCTCTGCGTCCTTACCGATCCCGACTAGGAACCTAGGGCTCTCAAAAAGCGTAAAGACGAAGAAGCGGACGCCCCACAAGAAGACGGTGAGACCTCCGAGGGTGAAGAGAAGGTATCTCCATCCCATGTTGTCCGCGCGGTCACAAGTCGTGGCCACAGCCGGGCAGGAGAAGTTGGCAATGAAAGGCCATGCGAGGAGGCTGGCGAGGAGCTGGCTGAGGGACCACCATACGGACAGAACAGTGAGCAGGTATTGGTGTGTTCCGGGTATGAGATCTGGAACGGCTTGTTAGAGCTGTCGGTGGGAGCGTGTGAGGACGCACCTAGGAAGACGGCGGAATCAACGGGCATGTTTCCGCCCACACCAACGCCTACTACAGCGAGTAGAGATGCAAGGGTAACGAAATTTGGAGACGCGCCAGCTGCGAGTCCGAAGACGCCCGCGATTAAGAGGGTGAGATTAAAAGACCATCTGACAGGCAATACTGCGTAAACGGGATCTGAGACGAAGTCAGTGCCGGAGTCACACCTTCTTCCCCAGATATCGCAGCCGAAGCTCCAGAAGACAGCACCAACTAGTAGACCAATATTCGCCGCCAGACTGAGAAATGCGCCTTCGAAGGTGAATTCGGCAATGACGGGGGTGAGAATGAGAGCAGTTATCAACTGCTTAAAAGCGTCAGCAGGGTTAAACCTTGGAAGCTGATACACATACCGGCCAGACGCTATCGCTGCAGCCTAATGTCAATGCCAATCCTACAACAGATACTGCTAAAAACTCACGCAAACCAACCAAATCCAGCACAAAAAAAGAGATAGACTTGATATCTGCCCATGCCTATCTCTTGTATCGCGTTGTTCAATATCCTAGCCTTTTCCTGATAAACTGGGTCTATCGATCCATCTTCGTACATATCACCCAGACTGGTTTTCATGATGCTTGGGGGACGACTGAACTCGACATCCTCAGTGCTGACTTTCACTAGCTGCGACGCCATTGCGAGTCTTTGCGACTAGAAAGCTCGAGAAAGGCGTTGCCAAGGGGCTACCGGAATTCGAATAAATACTTAAATTAAATCCCGCCGAGTCCCGACGGCCCTCAAGGCCGACCCAGTTTCACATGCAGTGTGAAAAGGTGTGGCGGGATAAATGAGACGCCACATTGTTCCGAGATTGAATATTGAGTGACCACTCATCTTCTGAACTATTCTGAAGAAAATAAAAGGGAGAGAGGTGGAGCAGTATCGTTATTTGAGAAGACGGCCGATATTTGATGGTACTTCAGGAAGCCTTCAAAAGTTCATCCATATCGGCCTCCTTCCCCTGTAGCTGCGCCACCAACTCCTCCATCAAACCGAGAGCTTCCTTGGAGGAGGGACGCGCGGATGGTTCCTGCCTAGTCATAGCATCCAGCAAATCGACACAAGGTTGGAATTCTTTCATGTCCTATTCTCCATTTCGGTCAATATATTCACGTCATTCAGCCATCGGACTTGAAAGCTTCCTCCGAGATTGTAAACGTTCACCGCAAATGCGTCCCAGCTGTCGTTTTCTTGCTCTGGTGCTCTGAACATAGTGGGAGGTGTTATTTCCATGTCGGATGCCTTGACGATGTGGTCCACCGCATCTTCGGGAAAGAGGAAGGAGCTTTCAAAATCGATGAAAGCCAGATGAAAACCGCTATCGTTTTGATTTGATGGATCAGGGAACCGTCTACCTTCATCACTATGGCTGCAAAGTATGTTTCCAGCGTGGGCATCCTGTCACGGGTACTGGTTAATCGGGACGCCCTGCGAATTTGCCATAGAGGAAAGAAAGCTCTAACCCCGTGAGAAACACCATGGGAATGTATAAACACTAGGCCCTCCAAAATATCCCTGGCGGCATAGAGTCGTCGTAAGCGACAATCCCTTGGAGGACTATGCCATCTCTGTCCCCAATAAGCCAGTGCAATAATAGACCAGCTTGAGCCGTCTGGTACGTCGATGATGCACAATAAAGGCAACTGGGAGCATGTCAAATTGCGCAGAACCTGGATCTCACACGAGCCAGAAGGAACCCCTTTTAAGTATACATCACGACCCAATTGATCAGCTGCAAGGATATGAGTTCCGCGCTGTTTTTCGGGAAAGAGATTAGCAAACCAATAGAGAGTAAGGTAGTGATAGACGCTTACAGGCACCCAAACAGGATCGGGTCTCTTATGCGGACGATTTGGAACCCTATGGACAAAAACCTCGTTTGGGAAAAGGCGGAATGGATCTCGGGGAGGTTTACTAGGTGGAGGCGGTAGAGACTGATATTCGGGGCTTGATAAAGAACAAACCTATGCTGGGCCAGAAGAGGAGCAAGATTCTGCCAGACGACTTCGCTATCCTTCGGGGTATAGCTTTCCCAGTCGCTTGGGATGTTACTTACAACATTACATATTTAAGTTGTGACCCACAGGTTCGTCCTGACCCACAATTGCAAACAGCGGAACAAATACAGCCAAGCAGCCTCAAGCAACGCGTACACCTGGTTCACTCCCACGCGTTGAACACGAACAACGAAGTGGACTCCAATCCACGATGGGTTGTTGTTCTGGGACGCTTCCCATTATCCATACGCGTGCATGGTTCCAATCTCCGGAATATCTTCGTACACACCCCATTGACTCAGCATCGAATCATGCACCTGCACGGTTTGAGACACGGCGAAGAGTTAAAGACGTGACCGCAGATATCCTCGATGCCATGACTAGGCAGGAACTCTATGATCGACAAACTGGTGTCGCAGCTACAGGAGACAGAGGAAGATAACATCCGGCTCGAAGCTGCTGCAAAAAAGGATTCCTTGTAGCACTCTGAGACCGACCTTCAGGGGCTTCCGCCGACCGGCTGGCCTCATCAACGCACCGTTGCCTATTGTTACTTAAAGTTATGTGGCGCCTGGGGTGGCCGGAATACTGCATCTAACTCGGTTCAATTGGCATCTTTGTCTGAAATACACTTACTAGGCCCTCGCCGCATTTCGGAAACGAAAGGTTTCTTCGGTGTTCTCCATATATTTTCCCATCCTAGTGAGTACACGAAAACATCTAGCATCAATTACCCTGGCCAAACAGCCTTGATTATCTGAAAAGCGATAGAAGTCATTAGACGACGACAAGATGAGAATCTATGCAATTATCCATAAGTTTGTCCCCTGGTGAGAACACCGTTGAACGTCCTTGAACTGCCACATTACAAGTCTTTCTTCATAACATCTTTAAGTTGAGTATCGTCGTGGTCGCATTCATCCAGCTCCGCGAGCAACTTTTCCATCAAACATAAGGCTTCTCTAGATGACAGACGATCGGAGGGTTCCTGTTTGGTCATCGCGTCAATGAGTTCAATAAAGCGTGGCATCGCTTCCAGATCCTACATATCATTCACTAAGCAGGTGTTTTCAACGATTCTGCATTCTGGCACACCGACCTTATTCAATAACCATACCCGAAAGCAGCGGCCGAGGTTGTAGACGTCTGCAGGAAAGGCATCCCAGCTGTCGCTGTCTTGTTCCGGCGCTCTAATCCTGGCGGGGGGCGCAGTTTCCATGTCAGTCACATTGATAATGTGAGCTCCGGCATCCTCTGGAAAAAGGAAAGAGCTTTCAAAGTCGATGAAGGCTACCCGAACATCGACATCGGTCTGATACGAAGGATCCCTGAACCTGCCATCTTCATGACTGACGAGCAAATTGCTACCATGTATATCCTGATCATGGATAGTCAATAAGGCCCGTCACAGAGAGAAAAAGGCTCAAACCGAGTGGGAAACCCTATGAGAGTGCATGAATGATAGTCCTTCCAACAGCTGTCTGGCCACTTGAAGGCGCCGTATGCGAATATCCCGGGGAGGTCTATGCCATAGGATTCCCCAATAAGGCTGCACAATGATGGTCCAATCACGCAGAACTATAGTGGAAAGTACGGGCAAGGTGTGATTCAGATCGGACGCCGCTAACTGAGGGCTCGTCAAGTGTCGAAGGACCTGCATCTCGCGCGAGTCGGATCGAATAGCCTTGATGTTTACCTCACGGCCCAATCTATCAGCTCCAATGATATGCGTTCCACGCTACGTTAAACCATGAGAGTACGTAGTTGACTGAGGATTACGGACTTACTGGCACCCAGAATGTCTTTGGAACAGGACGACCATTTGGAATTCTGTGCACGAAGTCCTCATTTGGGCTCGGCCGGAATGGATTTTGAGGAGAGATAGGAGGAGGAGGGGGGAGCGCCTGGTACTCAGCGCTTTTGTGATGGACGAAACCATGATAAGCTAAGAGAGCTGTCAGAGCTTGCCAGACCACCGCCCCGTCCTCGGGTGACAGCTCATCCCAATTGCTTGGTGGTTGGTAAAACAACTTGATCAGCGCGGCTGAAGTCGCAGTTTGGACCCATCCGATGAGTTTCCGCACAAACGTGAACATTATTTCTTGATTATTTCAATGTCAACTACACTGTACAATAGTGACAGTCGTCGTCGGAGTGGATTACCAACCATGTGATCGTGTCAACCGAAATAAACGTGAGGCGGGAGGGCAGGGTGTGGCGGCTTGGTCGTTTTCGCAATTGCTTATCCGTTTGACAGTTCAGAGGCCTGAGGTTTAACGTTCAACACTGAAAGTTGGACTTTGAGCTGCCCCCGCAGCACTGGGATTCGATACTGTAAGTGTGCTGTAAGTACACGTTCCACCTCGTACAATAATATTGGAAGTCATGAGCTTGACTCGGAGCATCTGAGTGTCGGCTCTTACTATGGATAGATTGAATTCAAATTGAATTTGTGGCCAAACTTTTGTGGTGTCCCTCCTGTCCCTCCGTGAAACGTGCCGAGGCGCCCCGACACCTCTTATCTTTTCCCGCCATATGTACCTGCTGACAGAGCGCTTGAAAACGTTCCCCGATCTATTTTTGCGACATTTCACGCCATTAGAAGAAACCTATCATTTCCCATGGTACAGATAAAGTATTAGCGCGGATGCTCGTCAGGACTGTATATAATGCACTCATAGAATGTCCTATCTCTGTTGTATGCGAACAGCGCCATGACCTGGAATTCGCTTTTGACTAGCTGTTTGCTCGCTTCACCCGCCATTTCATTGGCATGGAAGCCAATTACTACGTCGCGGACTATCACTCTAGGAGATGCCTCTTATTATGTTCCGACAGAGCCTGTTCTGACCTTTTCAGGATCTGAGATGATTGGTTTGTCGGGGGAGGTTGTCGCGTTCACAGCATTCTCCTCTAATGGCACGGATTTCACGGAGGAGAGTCTATCTGCAACCATTGCAGATTGGGAGAGCATGGATGATGTTTTCAGCCGAGAATTCCTCCAGGGTATGTGCCAATCTACTTGTTGCATGCACTTTTCTATCAATTGTGTGCAGCCATTCTTCTCCAGGGCCCAGACAGCGTGTCTAACTCAGTGTCGAACTTTTTCAAGAGCCAAGGTGCTGAATTTTTGGTTGTCGACGGCCCAAAATCGGTACACGCGTCTAAGTTGAGAGTCTTCAAGATTTCCAGTAGGCTCAACGTGAGCTACCTACTATTTGAGAGCCGGCCTGAGTGCATGTCCTAAGCATTCCTACACAGTTGCCTCCTGGTCCTTATGTCTTGGCCCGTGGGCCTACTGGACGTCCCGCAGTATACACACCTTACCGTCTTCACTTCGACGAGTCTCAAGTGCGGATGCCGCTCCTTTCTTTACGCTGCAGCAGCTGAAACTTTCAGCAGAGTTTCTTCGACTCGTTGGTCCATCAGTCTGACGGATCCTTCGCCGTGATCTCCGCTTCTCTTCAGACCGACTCATCTCCGTACATCGGCACTCCGTCAAAGGTCTACGCTTTGAGCAAGAATGAGACCGATCAGCCTCTTGCTGGTCTCCGTGTGTCTGTCAAGGATCTCTTCTACCGTGCGCGATCCCCACTTTGCAGTAATTCAGCTCTCATCAAGACTGCTATGTAGTAAAAGGAATTAAGGCGACTGCAGGGAACAGACATTACTACCAGCTGTATCCTCCACGCAATGTCACTGCTCCCGCCATTTCAAGACTTGTAGACCTTGGTGCGCACATGGTTGGAACGACAAAGATGGTGCAGTTTGCCAACGGAGATCGCGCAACGGCTGTAAGCCTTAGTCGTTTCCCTTATAGATGTCTTCATCATATTGGCGCTGTAGGATTGGGTTGACTACCACTGCCCGTTCTCTCCTCGGGGTGATGGAAACAGGGAGCCGTCCGGCTCTTCAACTGGCGCAGGAACGAGTATTGCAACTCTGGACTTCTTGGACGTTAGTTTGGGCTCTGGTCAGTGGTGTTGCCCGCCTTTGGGTAATGAGTAATCGTTAATTCAGCATATACAGATACCGGAGGCAGCGTACGCCTTCCTGCCGGTGTTAATGGTGTCTATGGTATCCGTCCTAGCGTCGGTGCAATCACTCTCGACGATGCTGTTCCTTTGAGTGTACGTCTTTCCGGGATTGGCTATGATGCAGTACACGGCACTAATTTTATCTTACTAGCCGATCCTTGACACTGCTGGATACGTGTGTGGTATTCACTCCTTCGTAAGCTTGAAGCCTTAACATCTCTCCGTTTCTAGCTCGCCCGCGATCCCAAGCTTTTCGCAAAGTTTGGCAAGGCCTGGTATGCCGAGGCATTTGAATCCTATCCAGCCTTCCCAAGCAAGCTTCTCATAGCCGACGACTTCCAGCTCTTAGCAAGTCCGGCCTTGGACATCTACACCGCCTTCTTCGGGAAACTCCAGGGATTCTTGGGCGCTGAGCTTGCCAACTTCAGCATCTCTGCTGAGTGGAATGAAACTTCGGGAGTCGGTGTCCCCATTGCCACCTATGTCAATGAGGTATGTTGCCCCGTTGTTCGGCCTCTTCCCTCGTGCGCTGACGCATGGAGTAGACGTACTCGACGCTGGTCTCGTACTACCAATGGACGAATGTCGGAAAGCCCTTCTTTGAAGACTTCAAGGCG
This sequence comes from Gloeostereum incarnatum, assembly GCA_004338095.1. NCBI lineage: Eukaryota > Fungi > Basidiomycota > Agaricomycetes > Agaricales > Cyphellaceae > Gloeostereum > Gloeostereum incarnatum. Next base: position 683,046 of record RZIO01000015.1, read on the forward strand.
GCCAATGGCGGACGAAGCCCGCATATCAACCCTCAGGTCCGCTACCGATGGAGGTGAGCAGGTGTTGTGCCAAAAGTTTCGAATGAGTAGCACTGACGTTGTCGGTCGGAAGGTATGGTGAAGCCAGAGGAGAGGCAAACTACACTGCCGAGCTTGTGAAGCAGGAGACCTTTGAGAACTGGACCATGACGAACTTTGTGAGTGGTGAAGTTTCCTCAGTAGTGTCTTTGACTTGATGGGTGCTTTGGATTCGTAGCTTCTAGGAGATAGCGAATCCTGCTCGGAAAGCCTGTATCTCTACCCGTACGTTGGCACCTTTCTCTGGGCTCGCAGTTATCTGATTGACTGGGCCTTCGTAGTACGAATGCCGGGACTTACACAAGCAGAGAGGTATACTACACCACTCCGTACGTTCGCCGTCATCTCCCATCACTATCATCTGACACAACGCTTCAGTGAGACTGTCCCGTTGGGCTTCAGCAGCAGTCGCGTAGCCAACCTTGGCCGCTCGCCTGAGGTTGTCATTCCCAGTGCGTGCTGTCCTTGTGATTTAACCTTCCGGTGACTGATGGGCCGTCGCGCTAGTCGGACAAATCCCGTACTATTCCAGCGTCACCGAAATCGAAGAGCAGCTTCCTGTGACCGTCAGCCTCGTGGCGCGTAGAGGATGCGACTTTGTTCTCCTGGACTTGGTGGATGCTTTGGCACACGCCGAGATCATCCAGACAGTCAAAACCGGGCGCACAGCCTTCTGACAGCAAGCCGCTGCGCGCGATGTGCAAGGATGAAAACGATCTAGAATATTTTGTCTGATAGGAAAATAAACTACAGTAGTAGTAGTGAGTCCCAGTCTCCTGTTTCCTCCCCATAGAAGCAATGTTGGTCCCTCCTTCAGCTGGACCGCGACACTGGAGTCCCAAAATGATATACGTATAAAGTGTAGTGTCGCGTACCGTATTTGTGTTTGGCATCAGTTATCCGATTCCCATTGACAGAACCGCACTCGCGCGCTGTAGACGCACCTTTTAGCTGTCGCGTGATCCTGTCGGCGAACCGTCTCAATGATGAATACATTGTGATCTACAACTTCATTTGAAATACAGTGAGAAATGGATCTCTAAAGACTCCATTCCAAGGCCTAGAAGTTGAGCACCTTGGCGCCGTTGCGGACAAATTTGGTACATACCATTTAGATCGAACTTTCTGTTTTGCGTCCGAAGCCAATCCTACTTCTCTCCCCATCAAAAATCATACGGAATCTAGACATCAGGCGCTACGGAGAGTCAGAAAACTACCGAACGATGAACGAAGTGTTAATTACATACCATGCCAATCATCGCTCCAAAGCCTTCTGTCACATATCCAACGTGATCACTGTGGACGCCTGGAGCCTGAAATATTCCGTGAACTTCCAGAGCGTCGTCTCTACCCAAATCAGACATTGCGTCTATGTTTTCATATATGAGATACGAATAAGGAATCGCAATGCTCTCCGACTCGTTCGGCCCCAAGAGCTTGAACGACTTCGTCCAGATATTATGAGAGGGATTGTACAAAAGTTTCCGAATATAAGGTGCCCCGGTAGGAGAAGAAGGCGGAGCTGGCTTGGGCAACTCAGAATAGAGTTCATCGAGGAATGCGACCGGGAAGTAGCAAAAGTCCGCTCCTGTTGATTGTGAATTGAACACTGATAGCATTATGACTTGGAGGATGTCCTACTTGTGTCTAAAGCAACTCCCATTGCCAAGATCTTGGATATATCCAACGTAGCGGATTGCGTCTGCAAATGCGAGAAAGATATAGACCAAGAGATCCAAGATGACGCTACGAGAGAAAACCACGTGGAGCATGCATGAACATGATTCGGATCCGCCGCCCCAAATCTAAACCATGACATTTTACGAGCCCTCCAAGCATACTGTTAGCTGAGATTACATTCGGTAAGAATTTCCTGAATTCATACCTGTACAGCTCAAAAGAGAATGACTTGGCCTGTTGCAAGACATCAGCATCATGGATCGACCTATACAAAATGTTGATAAGTGAACAAACATCTATAACGCCAGTCGCGTATGCGGTCTCCAGAAATGGTTTCTTGTTCTTCAAACGTCTGCCCTTGGTCATAGAAAGACCTAGAACCGCATCAGCTCGATCTTCGATCAGGATTTTAGAGGCGCCGACAGCGAGGCTGATTTCACACTGCTCAACAGGGACCAGTTCATTAGGCTCTGAGCCGTGTAGAGGATAAATCCATGCAGTTGTTTCCCACAAATTTCCAACTGGAACGAATGTCAATTCTTTCTTCCTAGGAGGGTTGCCGCAGGAGGATACTTACTGGCAGCAGTCTCACTTACATATTCAGCAATGAAGACGTTGAGGTCTGGTGGGTCGTGACTACTCACGAACGTCCCTTCTTTGTTCCAGTATTGCTTGGGGACGCAAGAATGTGATCGCCTCTTGTGATTGAAGATATTTGGAGAAATTATGTAGCGATCCGAGCCTTCAGTGGCCGCAGATTTGGGGGGGTCAGGGTTAGGCTTGACCATGAGCAAATTGTTGTCATCTGCGATCCCGAAGCACCAGCTGAAGTAGCATATGTTACCTTCTGTTGTTTAATATTTGACACAAAGACATACGTGAAAGGGGCACCTAACAATCAGGTCTGATTTCAATTGGTTAACATCAGCGGCGTGGTATAACTTACCCGAGTCGAATATTGTCAAAAAAGTTTGGGGGTAGTCCTCAGGTCGAGAAAAGGGATGAAGCTTGCCGAAGGACTAGGAAAACATAAGCATGGACTACTATACGGAATGATAGATAGGGATATACCATCTTAAGTAACCAGACTCCCCCTACACTGGCGACGTATTAGCTCCATTGAAGACGATTGGATCAAGAACACCGATACTTGCCCCGCTTGCGAAGTATTGTGGGGGAATTAAACGATTGAGATGCTTCTCCACCGGTCATGGCGGGAACAGTGTTTGAGCCCAGCTTGTGGGATGGGAAGCTAGGCTTCGTAGGTCCCAATGGCAGCATTCGAGACTTCGGGGTTGGTGTCGACACTGCCGGAGCACGTTTACCAATCACGGAATGGTCCCAGTAAAGCTTAATCCGCCCAGCATCGTTCTGCAACTACGAGTAGCAATGATTACAATGCCTTTGAAAGTCCAATGAAATGGAACAAACTCACCACTTCCGTGAAAGGGAGAAACCTAGCTGACCCATCGTAGACGACGCCGACTGTAAAGCTTGACATGGATTTTATGATGGTCAACCCGTTGGAGTAGTGTGATGGAGATAAGGGCCTACTCTTATTATATTCCAACGCCTTGGGACATCACGGCGATAGGTATAAAAACATGTGTAAGCAAGAAAAAGTAATTGAAGTACAATTGCGTTTGCCGCCAATCAAGCGAGGAGGAGGAGGAAAACGCTTCAAAAAGGTACCGCTTGGGGCCGAACGCTTGTGGTTTCTTCTCGCTAAGATCCCACGTCCATCTGCTGACAGGAAGGGAACTGGAGAAATTGGGGCTCGTTTTCTTCACGGGGTGTTATGTATGTACCTCTTATCTTTTCCCGCCATATGTTACTGTTACTAGACTTCGCCTCTTGCCATAGGAATTGCATAATTAACGAGTGGTTGAGAGGATAATTCTCGGAAGAACACAACTCCATTATCTTTCTAAGATAGACTCCACTGCTTTGGAGACGACGAGGGGCCGGAGTCTGGTTACGACTGAAGAATATCCTATCTTTTCCCGTCCGGCTACTATAAGTGCATTGACCACCTCGCCACTGCCATTAATGGTGTCACCTCTTCTCGTTTCTTCCTTGCTCTTTTCGCTTTTTGCCTCTTTCCCAAGTTATGCTACGCGTAGAGAAGTAAAGGCGGATAACATCGCGTTCATTCAAGATTCTGGGATCTGTGAGACGACTCCTGGTGTACACCAAGCTTCTGGATACATCAATGTTACTCCTGAAGATCGCATGGTCCTTCACTCACTCTTTCGTCCGGTAGTTTTCTTTCGTGACTGACCCCCTCTCGCTACCAGTGGTTTTGGTTTTTCGAATCTCGAATTGCGCCTCAGATGGCTCCTCTCACTCTATGGTACGTGTCTTCTTTTAATATACTGACCTCCGCTCTGAGGGCCGACTATCTTTGTGCTACCAGGCTCAATGGAGGTCCGGGATGCTCTTCAATGATTGGTTTATTTCAAGGTCTCGCTATTTAATATACATTCTGTTCTACACGTCTGACTCGCTTAATTCTTCCTTTTCAGAACTTGGCCCGTGTACCGTCAATGAAGACGGTGCGTCGACATCGATAAACCAGTACAGCTGGAATACCGTCAGCAACAGTACGTACTTCGCCCAAACCACGCTTTTTAGGTATTGACTACGGGATGTACGATTCAGTGCTTTTCATAGACCAGCCCATCCTCTCAGGATTCTCCTTCGGAACAGCTAACGTGAGCCGAGTGGAACAAGCGGCAGGGGACGTATGGGTCGCGCTCCAAGCCTTCTTTTCTACCGACGAATTTGCCTTTCTCCGTTATCGACCGTACTATCCAAGTTATACTAATTTCAGTGGCGTTCCGGCTAATGTTGGTCGGAATATTTAGGTTCTTCATCGCAACGGAAAGCTTCGGAGGGCATTATGGCCCCACGTTCGCCGAGTATTTCTCCGTGCAGAATGCGATGATTGATAGAGGGGAGATAGAGGGTGTGAGGATTAATGTGGCGGGGTTGGCTATCTCCAAGTGAGTTGCTTCTTCAAGCCGTTTCTCCCTTATCAGGTTGCTTTGAACTGTGTATAGTGGGAAGCACGATCCGCTGATACAGATGAAGTCTGCACCGGCGTTCTCGAAGAATGCTCCGGGGTACGGACCGTTGATACCTTCGAAAACCGTGATGAAGGTGAAGGAATCTTGGGAGAGTGTCTGTAAGCCGCAGATGGAAGAATGCTACGATGAAGATGAGGACGAAGTCTGCAGGCAGGCTATAATCGACTGCGTGAGCTCACTTTCGATTTATGAAATAACCAGCAGATTAATCTGGTCGTCAGACTAACGAAGTGCTCATCCCCTCCGCGGGATCGCGCAGCCTGAACGATCTACTCCAGGATGCTGATCAAGATTCTTCCGATAAATTCCCTCCTACCTACTATTTACGGTATATTCGAAACGAGACGGTGAAGGAGGCTATCGGAGCTGATACTCGGTTTGATCAGTGTGCCGCCACAGTCAAGTTTTATTTTGCTCGGGCAGGAGAGGTTAGGCAATTCGAACTTTTACACGCGTGCATCGAGCTCAATCAAGTTCATAGACCGGGAGATCTGCACTTCCTCCGTTGTCGAAGCTAGCTAATTGGGGCCTTCCTCTTCTTATCTAGGTTCGTTCGTTCATGCATTCGTTGTGGCGTTCAGGAATCTCACTTGTGGCGCTAGGCTGGCGATACGGATCTCAAGTAAGTGGACGGGGCCGGCTTTGGTTCGTTGTTCTGATCGGTATCTAGGAGTAATTGGCTCGGAGTACACGACTCTATGGTGGCATTAGACTGGTATGGTGGCCAGCGCCTCAAGGACATGGAGTATACCAACATGACCATTCGTGGCGTCGATGTTGCTGCCTATAAAGTTGTCGATAACTTGACGTTTGTGTAAGTATCTTCGTGGTTAGTTGTCTTCGCCTCGCTTACAGGTCTCTTCGCTCAGGAGAGTTTTCGGTGCGGGGCATGCCATGGTGAGTATCTTCGATTGCCGTACATGGAGCTGAAGTGCTTACATCCATCTCTAGCCGGCGTATCAGCCAGAAGTTGCGCTGACGATTTTCTCGCAATTCCTAAGGCGGGAGCGGATACACTCCGTCTGACCTGGAGTTCCCGTCTGTGCTGTTTTTTCTTTGCTTAGAATCGATAAGTATTCTTACTGTCCGTGGGAAACAAAGCAAGCTAGAATTTGATTGGAGGAACGACTTGGTCTGGGATTGGCTAGGTTCGACACACCGGGTGAACCTCGGATGATGCTTCTGGACTGTCCGATACGTTGACGTCAAGCCATTTGACGAGCTCTGTGCCCAAGATAAACGATTGCGTCTTGAGAACTCGTCTTTTCCAGATCTTTCTCCTCCAGCGAACTGTGTGCATCGAAGACTCGTTGGGAAAGACGTCATTAGTCAGAAGACTTCACTAACCCGGAGGGCCGGGGACAAATACTGTATCCAGTGCCCGATGGTAAAGCTGTGGCGAATGAGATACGAAAACATATCCGCGCCAATAGCGAGGGGGCAGTGGGCCCAATGAATATCGACGCCCTCTAGAACCGTCCATGATGGAACTGGGTGAAATAAAAAAGATATTTCTGGGCTTGCGTTTTGCGCAATTGGGCCTTGGGCGGGATTCCGGAGGGGCCTGCGAATCCATCAAGATGCGGTCTAGATTTGGAGGGGACCGATGACGTCGACGAGCTGATATCAGATACTTATATAAAGTCTTGAGGACCGCTTGGACCTGTACCACCACCTTCTTCCAGGTTCTTGTCATGACCTCTATTATAGATACCAAGTCCATTGGGCGGGCGAAGAGGCAGCGAAGACATGTAAGGACTTTGACCGGTAAGTGTCCAAGCGTCGAAATGATAGCCGAGGGTCGCTAACGTTAACCGCCACGACACACAGGCTACTTCCCCGAAACCGACGAGTCTGGGAAAGAAAAATGGCCCAGGGGTGACGAAAAGGCCTGGAAAGATAACCTGCGGGAGGTTGATCGCGGTGAGCGCACATTAGCAATGTTGTTAGAATTTTCCAATTGATCCGCCTCACAGACACCCCATCCATCACAAAATCCATCGTGAATCATGTTCAGACGTCTTTGGCTCGTCAGGCGTACAACATCGGTACGTGGAAGCTCTTTGAAACGCGTGGAGCCGCTTCTGATGGGCGTGGCTACTCAGACGATCTTGGCGCGTATCAGGCAGCTGCGCTGTCTGTGAGGGACAACGTGATTGTCAGTTTATCTCATTTAAATGCTTTAAGACCCTGCAGTAACCCTGGTTATTTAGATTAACTGGAATGCGACTCAGCAACAGTACACCCGCAAGACCCCTAAACGGGCCTACTATCTTTCTTTGGAGTTCTTGATGGGACGTACTCTGGATAATGCGGTATGTGGAGTACCTTTTCTCTTGCAACGATGGTCCTCATGTACTCGACCAGCTTCTCAATCTAGGATTCAAGGACCAATATAAAGAGAGTGTCGAAAGGCTTGGATTCAACATGGAGGACCTTCTCGATCAAGAGCGTGACGCGGCGCTGGGCAACGGAGGCCTCGGTCGTCTCGCTGCCTGCTACTTGGACTCCTCTGCCTCTCAGGTACCTTTCTTTTTTTCCGCATATCGTGGAATTCCTTTAGGTGAACCGGTCTCTTTAGGAACTTCCGGTATGGGGCTACGGTTTGAGGTACAAGTACGGTATCTTCCAACAGGTCAAGCTTTCTCTTCTTCCCAACGCTACGTGAAGCTGACGCGGTATTCATTTTAGCTCATCTCTCCCGACGGACAGCAACTCGAGGTATGACACCTGTGCGCGTCACTGAACTGGTCTAACTCGAGATGCGTATCTATAGGCACCAGACCCGTGGTTGGAGAACCAGAACCCTTGGGAGCTTCCTCGTCTAGATGTGAACTATGAAGTCCGCTTCTATGGAACCGCCGAACGTTTGAATGATGGAACCCCGCGGGCCAATTGGAATGGAGGTCAGGAGGTGCTTGCTATCGCATACGATGTCATGATTCCGGGATGCTACACCAAGACCACCAACAATCTGAGGTTGTGGGAGAGCAGGCCGAAGAGAGGATTTGATCTAAACTCGTTCAACGGTGAGGCGATAGACGCATGCGATTAGTTCGGTGCTGATTCTGATATAGCTGGTAACTATGAGGGAGCCGTCGAGAGTGCAAACACCGCCGAAGCCATTACCAGTGTCCTGTACCCTAATGACCACACGTACGTGTCTTGATGTCGTATTACCTCTTCTACTGACTTCTTTCTCGCTGCAGGACCTGTAAGGTGTTTTTTCCTTCTTGAAGGAAATGTTCCCGACTGATTACTCTGTGCGCAGTTGGAAAGGAGTTGCGCTTGAAGCAGCAATAGTGCGTATTCTCTCATGGCCTGTTCACAGCCGTTGATACCCCTTCTACTTCCTCAGCTTTTGGACAGCGGCCAGTCTCGCAGACATGGTCCGTAGGTTCAAGAACATCGGCAAGCCCATCACCCACTTCCCTGACTGTACGAGATTTATTCCCCTCCCTTTTTCCTCATGCTGAAATATTTCTGAAAATAGATGTTGCTATTCAACTGAACGATGTGCGCTCTCCTTTATCCTGGTCGCGGCGTCCAGAGATCTAACCAAGTTCTGCGAAGACTCACCCCACGCTGGCCATCCCTGAGCTTATGCGTATTCTCATCGATGAAGAGGACCTTTCCTGGGAGGCGGCTTGGCAGATTACTACTAACACAATCTTTTACACTAATCACACCGTCTTGCCTGTACGTCTCCTCCACCACCGTCCATGACTACGCTAAAGTGTGAATCGGACACAGGAAGCGTTGGAGAAGTGGCCCGTCCCGTTGATGGAGCACTTGCTGCCGAGACATATGCAGATCATCTATGATATTGTGAGCTCCCTCTGATGCTGCTATCTGGCGTGATTTCTGATTACGTGCTTCCGCTCCGCACAGAACTTATTCTTCCTTCAAGGTAAGGTTTCCGTAACGGTGTTAACGGTTGTGGTTGTCTGATCAAGCCTGGGCGCGCAGCTGTCGAGAAGAAGTTTCCTGGAGATCGTGATAGGCTTGCTAGGATGTCTCTCATCGAAGGTGCAATGTGTCGCGCTGCGAAGATTTTAGCGTTTACTGATAGGGCTGATAGAGGGTTTCCCTAAGCAAGTTCGGATGGCATTCTTGGCTTGCATCGGTATGTTCATCTATGACTTTGGAAGGGAGATGGCGGGGTGCTGATAGTCGCAAATTTAAAGGTAGTCGCAAGGTCAATGGTGTAGCTGAGGTATGTTGATGATTCCTTCTTTATCTGACTATTCATGCTGATGTCCACGGTATGACAGCTGCATAGTGAACTCGTTAGAACGACTATTTTGAAAGATTTCGTGGAGTTTGAGGGTATTAGCAAGTGCGTGTTGTGACATTATCTTCGCAGGCGCTTGGGCTGACATGTGTTTTTACTTCGCAGATTCAGCAACGTTACCAATGGCAGTGAGTCTCCGTAATGACCATCATGGTTGAACACGTTTGAACTCCCATTTCAAGTCACACCTCGTCGTTGGCTCGACCAGGTACATATTGCTTATAGACAACCAATCGATGTCGTTCAGAGCTGATGTTTCTTTCTCGCAGTGCAACCCTGAACTCAGTGCGCTCATTACTAAAGCTCTCAAATTGAACAAGAGTGTGTGGCTTAAGGACCTTGACAAGCTGGAGGGCCTCTTGCCCTTCACGGAGGATGCTAAGTTCCGGCAGGAGTGGGCTGACATCAAACAGAGGAACAAAGAACGGCTGGCCCACTACGTCCAGACCAAGCTTGGGCTGACGGTGAATACGAATGCTATGTTTGATGTGCAGATTAAGCGGTTGCATGAGTATAAGGTGAGCTAGCTGTTTCGGTCGATTTGAGGGCTAACGCTGATGGTGGACGGTGATTGAAGCGGCAAACGCTGAACATCCTCGGTGTTATTCATGTATGTGTTTCAGTTTATGCTGTCGAGGAATATGTTGCTGATTCGGTGGTTAACAGAGATACTTGACCCTCAAGAGTTTGACTCCCGCGCAACGCAAGAAGGTGAACCACCGTGTCGTGTTCTTTGCTGGGAAGGCGGCTCCCGGATGTGAGTCTACATATGTCCTTCTATGCAACACATACTTACGCGCTCCGTTATAGACTACATTGCCAAGCTGGTTAGTTTGTATTCACTGTTTAACCTGTGATGCTCAATTGAGTCATTGAACAGACCATACGTCTCATCGTGAACGTCGCTCGCGTCATCAACGAAGACCCGGACACGAAGGACTACCTTACGCTCTACTTCCTCCCCGACTATTCCGTTTCTCTCGCTGAGGTTCTGATTCCTGCGTCGGATATCAGCCAGCACATTTCCACGGCTGGAACTGAGGCCTCGGGAACTTCCAACATGAAGTTCTGTCTCAACGGTGGATTGCTCTTGGGTACTGTCGGTGAGTATACTCTGGGCTTGTCTGTCAAAGGGTTGTGGCTGACCGGGTTGGGTTCCGACAGATGGTGCTAATATTGAGATTGCTGAAGCTGTGAGTTGTTCTTTTGCTCATCGTCCGTTTGATGCTGTTCTCATGATGGTTCCGGTGGTAGGTCGGGGAGAGTAATGTCTGTGAGTATACCATACCATTCTTCCGGTTTGTCCTTGATGTGTAGATTACTGACCACACCGGACAGTCTTCTTTGGACATTTGACCCCGTAAGTTTTGCCTGCCTTCAGATATGCTAGACGTCCTAATAGAGTTCCGTTATAGTGCCGTCGAGGATCTTCGTTACCAACACACGTACCACCCTGTTCCCTTGGAGCAGAAGTGCCCCGCTTTGGCCAACGTTCTCGACCACATCTCCGCTGGCTTGTTTGGTGACGGTGGTGTCTATGAACCGTACGTCTCGAATACCCTTCAAATTGGCATTCACTACTAACACGATTCAAACGGTGCAGGCTTCTCAACACTATACGCGTGGGCGATTACTACCTCCTTACGGATGACTTCGACTCTTGTACGCATTTACTGTTCTCATCAGTCTATGCACCATTCTGATCTCCTTGTTCCTAGATATCGCTGCGCAAGCCATGGTCGATGAGGCGTACGCTGATAAGACGGAGTGGATCAAGAAATCGATTCGTACGACGGCCAAGGTGCGCTATTTCTCGTTTCCCTCTGGGACGACATGTAGCTGATTTGCGCAATCATAGATGGGTAAGTTCAGCTCGGATCGTGCCATCTTGGAATACGCGGAGAGCTACTGGAACTTGGAGGTCACTCCCGTCCCGAAGTGATGTGTGTGTGTTCAAATTGATGTTGCGTAGTTAAAACGAACTTTAGAAAAGTTCTATGTGCCTTGTGGATTGTTTGTAGTACGTAACGGCAATAAACTGAAAAATGAGTGTTATTGGATGGAGTGCGCCACAGCTGCCTACCACGTGGTCTAATCTGTTCCCAACAACCACTGTTTTGTACTTCTCGATCCACCCCCCTGACGAGAACGACGTGTTGTACTTGCAGCGTGTTGTTGCCTTCCTTGTTCAAGATTCCGTTCAAATTCTGTCTTACCTGCAGCTGGAGGGAGCTTCAGGGTGTCATAGGGTATCTTCCCACTACCCTCCTCAATACGCCTGAGATCTCTGAAAAATGCCCTCATTGCGGACTGTAATTGTAGGTACTCTTACCCAAGGCTTACAAGGTCATATCATCCATTAAGACCCTGATGTAGAGTGCTGCTAAACGGGGCAGTTTCGAAGATGTCATAAAACTCATCGACATGGCCAAAGAGAATCCTCGTCTCGTGCTCACACTTCAGGACGTCATTTACGGTCATGTCGTGGCATCGAAGGTCCCATCTGTCAAGCCTCAATCAACGGCCTTGCACAACCCTACGAATCTTGCGCTTGCCTGCCTGGGGCTTTTACGAGTAGGCCTTCACATGCAATCTAGCGATCTTCCTAGTTTCACCATTAGTATCATCCAACATTGGACTGACATCTGGGCATGGTGTCGTTTCCTCGTCCAAGAATCCATCGACGTGCCGCAGAGCTTGGTGTTGAAGGAGGCAGAGAAACAGGAGAACTTGCACTCTGCCTGCTGCGAAATCCTTTGGGGTTTGGTCAAATTCGATGAAAGCATCGTCTCCGCCATTTTTGAACGTACCCGGACTTCCTTCCTACTATCTTACGTGCCTGGCGTAGAGAAATCTCCATGACCACCTGCCCTCCGGGTCCGGGAGCATCGTTCGCGATCATAATCGCTCACTTCAAGGCACACCCACGTCTCATGTATACCAATTGGGACTTTGCAGACTTGATTAACGAGAGCCCATCCAGCTTTTCCGCTATCTGCATCCGACACATCGCGCTTGCCGCTTTGCATACGCCTGCGAATCCTGCTGCCGTCTCCGGTCATATATGGATTATGACCCACGCTAGTCTCCTCAACATCGGAAACATTCGGGAATGCTTCCTTGCTCAGGGCTCCATACCCGTAACAATTTCTGCATTGTCTAAGCTCTCCTCAGGCAATTGGTTCTCCAATGGATCTGTAGCATCTCAGATTTACAAGGCATGTGAAGCTATGGTCGTTTTTCTACGCTTTCTGCACATCATTTCACATCCAGGCGGTTACCGATGGATGCTCCAAGCATTGGAACACCGTCTTCTGCCTATTCTTTTCAAATTTTCATATCAAATCTTCTCGCGCCATTCTTCTGAGGACGGCAGAGAACCCAGAGCTGAGATACGCAGGGTGTTGGCTGAGCAGATCAGTCCTTATCTCATTGTCCGGACGTGTCTGCATGAAGCAGAGAAGTCCGTGCGATATTTTGAACGCCATGCAGAAAAAATGAAGGCTTGTTCGTGGCCCGATGACGAGATCCCGAGAGCTTGGGACGCCTTCAAAGAGGAGGTTAAGTATCGAGTTGCGTGCAGGGATGAATTCAAAGAAAGCTACAAGAAATCTCCGAGATTGTTTTTCCACTGTCGGAATGTGCGTCCCTCGTCTCATCTTCTGTGTTGAAGCGTCGTTCGATCGTGCCGAGTGTGTAGAGTTCACCGGATTTTTACGGGCAGGAGTCAGGGGAAGCAGGTTCCAAGGCGCAGGTCTGCTGGGTGCCGTCTTCGTTGTTATTGCTCCGTGGAGTGTCAGCGAGAAGATTGGATCAGAGGCGGACATCGTGAAGAGTGCCTCAGGGCCCGTCGTGCGTATCTCAGCTATCTTTGAGCACCACCGAGCCTTAGATTTTCTCTATACAGAGGTTATTCAGATGGGCTTGTCAGACACAGATGTCCATCTAGCTTCGATCGGATGTGTGGACTACGATATGCAGCTGAATCGCGAGCATATCGCTGCTCTTGTTGATAATCGACTGGGCGAAGCAGACCAACCTGCCATCCAGGACCTACTGATTGTCCTCAACTATATGATCTCGCCGTTCAAATTTCAAGTTGTGCTCCTCCGTGAGTACGAACTTCCTCGCAACTGGCAAACCCTCCTGGATTTGCAACTCGGGTACATGAGAGAAAGAGGACCGCTGCCAGCAGCCTATATCCCACTCACGGTAGATGCACCTCAGGGAATCCAGGACATTCCGTTTGTACCCTACATATTTGAAATCAGCCCTGCCAGCTCTGTGGGATCGGGGCCTGCCGACTCGAAGGAAAACCAATGGACGAACACAAGCTGGGGACGCGTTTTTTACGTACTGAGCCTGTGGGCCGTAGGAAGCGTTGGCCAGCGATCGGGCGCACGTGCTGACGTGTTGCGGGCCCCGGCCTCTTCCAAATCCGAGGACTCTCTTCAACTCTCTTCGCTTTCTTCCAACTGAGATGGCACCATACGCGTTCGAGTACCAGGCAGGTACATACCGGCTACATAGGCTGTATTTAACTAGACCTATGAATCCTCAGAGACAAAGACCTCAATAACATTCAGAAGGGATTGATTCCGTGGTTTCTGTGAACAGGCCCAAGCAGCACTTCCACGCGTCTCGGTCGACGGCTGACAATCGCGAATACGCTATGCGAGTCCCATAGTGATGCGAAGGGCCTAAGACGGAGCAGTTAGTGATTCTTTCAAAGGAACTTGACGTTGGCGCCTTATAAGAACGCATTTGACTCTTGCCTTCATCGTCAGTTTCAACTCGGCATGAAGCTTTGAAGTCTTATCTTTATCTGACTCTCCTCGTCACAGTTGCCGCACCTGTTCTAGTCCGCTGTCAGAACGCACTCGCGAGTTCACCCAGGGCCGAACTTTCCTCCGGTACCTTCAAGCGACGGAAACATCACGCAATTCCTCGGGGTATACAGGCGACAGACAAAGAGATATTGATCAAATTTCCGCGGAGTATCCCCAAGATCTCACCAAAGTATGTGTGCCCGTGTCTGCATTTCTCTATCTCACAAAGTCTGACTTTAGGGCTCTCCATTTGATACCGGAAATTCCAGTGTTTTGACATTCGTCTCGTCTCAGCTTACCTTCTAGCACAGTCCCCACGCTGACGTGGAATTGGTCTTGCCTAGCCCGCAGTTCAAACGTCTTGCCGCGATACAAGGAGATGGAGGTTTCCAAATGTCTCGCCGATTCTTCATCGAGACCGCATCGGAGACTCAAGATGCTTGGAGATTCTGTGAGTGTTGTTTGCCGTCAACATCCATGCTGATCCCCCTGGGTCTACAGTGAGTAAACGCGGAAAGTCCACCCCAATCTTTGGTGCCATTCATGGATCCGACGTGCAATTCTGGTTCCCTCAGGCTACGAATTTGACTAGGTCTAATTTTACGGGGACGGATGCGATCAGTGTGTTTCTTCTCACATTCTTCCCCCGGCAGTGTCTGATGTATTGTCGCAGTCCGTTTCGTTCACACACTCTCCCGAAGAGGAGGAGTGGTGGCCAAGTACGACACCTCCGAGAGGTCTTTGTTGACGTTTGTCGATGATGAAAGGTAGCCTACGATTATCACTAGGGATGATTATCGGTTCGGTGCAATGAAGGCCGTCAGGGATCTGGCACTTGAGTTGGCAAAGAGGGTGGGAGGTGCTACGGCACTGTCACTGAGGTGCAAACTGGTAGCAATGTATGTCACGTCGGGTATAGCGCGGCTCCATCCAAGGAGTGTGCCGCCTGCAACGTAACTTGCCAACTTTAAAACTCTTTCCCTAATGAGCCTAGCCACAGGTCTAATATACATCTACGATGCATTTTCACAACTCAGAATTTATGCCATCGATATCTACATTTCCCTAATCACCGTTGCTTCTTCTCCCCCTTCTCCTTCCCATTAGGCTTCCTCTGAGGAAGAACGACTAGTCCGTTTGCGCCTCTCAGACTATGGTTACAACGTAAATCATTGCGGTATGGATCACTGCCGGCACCTTCGAACACGTTCAATGGGACAAGGAGATGGTAGTACATCAATATTACAACATAGGCTATGCGACATGCCTCATTTCTTCTCTCCTTCCTCTCTTAACCTCTTTACCCTTCTTCTCTTGACGTCCCAGTTGTACATGCGCGCCGTGTTTACCTCCATGACCGTCATTTGTTCTCTGAGAAACTCCAAATCCTCGATGGTGTTGTCGAGAGCCTTCTGCGTCGCGGCCAGTTTTTCCTGGAGCAGGGCGAGTGCTTCGGGGAGGGTGTAGGAGAGCATCACGTTGGCCTACCGGGGTCAGATGAAGGGGGACGGAGGTGGAAGACATCACTCACCCCAAGCCAGAGGTAGACTGTATCCGTGTCCTCTATTTCCGCCTCAGCGAAGAGAGTATCGTTCAGTTCATAGGTCGTCTTGAGCGGCTTAGACTTCGCATCCTCGTCAAGATCGTTGTCTAGATCGTCCTCGTCCCCATCGTCGACTTTGTTTTTTGCCCTCCTAGATTCACTAGTCAGGACAAGTTTCCGATGATCACGCGAGAATCCTAACCCTTCTCTCATGCAAGAATTCGACCATAGAGAGCGTCTTCTTGATATCTGGGATCTTGTCCTCTAGACCACGGCGTCGCTGTTGTAGGTTGGAATCCATATATCGGTATTTCCTGCAATAAAAATACATGAGAATCATGTTTCTCAGATATAGATACGCGTCCCCCGCACGCTAAGGCATCTGAAAAGCGCTTCAAAGGCCCTTCAACCTCGCCATCCTCTCCGCCAATGTACTTCTCTACGTCTTCCTACAGCACAATCAGGACAAGGCAGCTAAGAGAAATAAGAGTAGTAAGAACAATGAAAGGCGCTTTTGGTATTCCCCGAGGGTTTTTCTCCTCTGCAAACACAGATTTTGGCGCGACAGACATGATGGTTAAACGTTAGTGGGTCAGGAATGTGGAACGAGGTAAAAATCCCGACACGGAGATTCAAATTCCTCGGGCCGAGGGAGCGGGGCAGAAAATTTCCGTTTGTGACTTTCTGTCGCATTTTCCTGCCTCCATACTACGACCATCTCTCAGACGATGTCGCGCCTTATTGTCAAAAATCTGCCGGAGTACGCGACTCCAGAGAAGCTGAAACAACATTTCTCTCGGAAAGGATGCCCAGCTGGAACTATTACCGATGTTAAAGTCGCGATGAAGCAGGATGGAACTTCTCGTCGCTTTGGTTTCGTCGGATACAAATCCCCCGATGAAGCCAGCCAGGCGAAGGAGTGGTTTAACAAGACTTTTATGGATTCTACAAGGATCAATGTGATGATCGTCGAGGTGCCATTTTGTTCTTTGATAACATGTTTTGCATTTTTGACTGACGTTCCTGGAGTTTGCAGGGAGCTAAGGATGCGCCGGAACCTCGACCAAACAAGAGACCAAGGCTAGGACCCTCTCCCGCGGACTTGCCGGCCAAAGCCTCAAAAAAGGGAACGGAGGAAAAGCCGAAGAAAGATGCTCAGCTCGACGAATTCCTAGAGGTCATGCAGCCCCGTAAGGGTCCTGCGTGGGCCAATGATGCTCAGCCTCCACCGCAAGCCCAAACACTTCCACCGGGACCTCACCCAACAGATTCTGAGGACCAGAATACCGAAGGTCTGTCCGACATGGATTGGTTGAAGCGACACACTTCCAAGCACGTCGACGTCGAGGAGAAAGCATTTGAACAGTCGGATGACGAGGACGCCATGGACCAGGTACTTCTCTTCGAGTTCAATACTATATACCTAGCTGATCGTGTCCTACGCTCCAGGATCCGTCTCCACCTTCCTCGAGACCTCAGCCTGAGGAGCCCAAGGACCCGACCATTGAAACTATTCTCCAAACTGCTAGGTTGTTCGTACGCAATCTGGCCTTCTCGTGTGCGGAAACAGACCTACATGAACTGTTTAGCCCGTTCGGGACAATATCTCAGGTAAGCTATGATACCTGGCAGCGCGTACGACCATGGACGAGCCTTCTCCGGAACCGCCGACAAAGTCCGGAGAGGGTCTTAAGGTCCTGTGAGATGACAAACAACTTAGGGACATCAGACTCGCTTTGCGTGGATGTTGATTCCTTTTGGGAAATTCCGATAGTAGAAATATCTTTCTGACCTTTCTTTTCTCGTATACCTCCGACGAACGAACGCGAACGCTGACCT
Source organism: Gloeostereum incarnatum (assembly GCA_004338095.1). Lineage (NCBI taxonomy): Eukaryota > Fungi > Basidiomycota > Agaricomycetes > Agaricales > Cyphellaceae > Gloeostereum > Gloeostereum incarnatum. The sequence goes on from RZIO01000015.1 coordinate 700,398, forward strand.
AACTTTCCTTCTAGGTGATTATCCGTTCTATCATACTTTCGTTGCAAGATGCAAAACTTGTATAGGGACATCAGACCTTCGGGCATGTTGATCCTCTTGGAATCCGATAGTAGAAATATTTTCTGAATTATTCTCCTGTTTGCGCCCCTCAAATGTCCATCGCTAACCACTTTCTTTTAGGTAAATATATATTTTTTATCTTTTATAGGATGCAAAACTAGCATAGGGACATCAGACCTTCCGGAATGTTGATTCCTCAGGGAAATTCCGATAGTAGAAATAATTATTCTGACTCACTCCATTATTCTTCCCTTCCCTTCGATCTCTTCTCTGACCCCTGCTTTTTTCCAGGTTCACATTCCGTTAGACCCGGCAACCTCTCAGGGGAAAGGTCTGGCGTACGTTACGTTCGCTCGTCCTCAAGATGCCGTCAGTGCGTACCAGGCACTGGACAAAACCTCATTCCAGGGCCGTTTGGTGCACATTCTAGCGGCAGTGGATCGGAAGGGGAAGCACCTGGTCGAGGAGGGCGAGGGAAAGAAGAACAGGGTAAAGGACGAGCGTCATGCACAGCGTAAGGCGCAAGCAGGACGCGAGTTCAACTGGGGGATGCTGTTCATGAACGTACGTGTGGCCTCTATATCTAATTTGTGTGCTATGCTCATCCTCCATAGAGCGACGCTGTTGCCTCTTCGATCGCATCGCGGTTATCGATACCGAAAGCTTCGATCCTCAATCCGGACTCCGCCGACGACACGACGAATCCCGCAGTCAAACTCGCATTAGCGGAGACGCATGTTATCAATGAGACGAAAGCCTACCTGCAATCCCAGGGTATATCGCTTACAGCGCTTTCCCCTGGTGCGGCTCGCTCGCAGACCACTATCCTCGTGAAGAACATACCTTTTGGTACCACGGAGCAACAGATTCGAGAGCTGTTTGAGCCGCATGGTACACTAGACAAGGTCATCGTTCCTCCAGCAGGGACTATGGCAATCGTTGAGTTCACGAGGCCTGACGAGGCGGGAAAAGCTTTTCGCGCCGTGGCGTACCGAAGGATGGGTAACTCCGTTATCTACCTCGAGAAGGGGCCCGTTGGGATGTTTGATGGTGTTCCTTCGTCTGAGCCAGCTTCTGCTCATGTCGTGCGCATCGAAGAGAAGGAGGATGAAGCAACGGAAGGTGTAACCGAAGGATCAACACTGTTCGTGAAGAATCTAGCGTTCTCTACGACTACGCAGCGATTGGAGAGCGTGTTCGGGAACTTGCCCGAGTTCTCCTTTGCTCGCGTGCAGATGAAACCAAACCCGAATGACCCTAGCGGACAAGGGAAGTTGAGCATGGGGTACGGGTTCGTCGGGTTCAAGAATGCGGATGGTGCGAAGAGAGCAATGAAGAGTATGCAGGGATTTGTGCTGGATGGACATGCTCTGAGTGTGAAGTTTGCTGGGCGGGGCAAGGAAGACGAGGTGAAAGAGAAGAAGGGAGGGAAGACCAGTGGAAGGACGACGAAGATGATCGTGAAGAACGTTCCTTTCGAGGCGACAAAGAAGGATATCAGGGAACTATTTGGGTATGCTCTCCTCTCCTTTGTGGTGTTCTCTTACCGATCTTTGCCTTAGTGCGCATGGCCACCTCAAATCTGTTCGTTTGCCGAAGAAATTCGACTCGCGTACGCGCGGCTTTGCTTTCTTGGACTTTGTCTCTCGACACGAAGCAGAGAACGTGTATGAGACGCTTCGGCATACCCATTTGCTTGGCAGGCATCTTGTCTTGGAGTGGGCGGAAGAAGAGGAACAAGATCTTGATGAGCTACGGAGGAAGGCTGGTGTTGGCTTTGGTGGGGGCAAGACGGAGATGCCTGGTAAGAAGAGGAAGCTGGACTTGGGCGACAAGGAGGGAGCGGATATAGAAGAAGAGCTCTGAATGCCAAGTGTGTTACGCTCATATCCTTGTTCAGGTTGTAGCATATCTCGATGAGAGAACGGAACGGTGTCGCGTGCTGATCGTCTGGCAAGCGCTGACATCTCTATTGGCATCTCCTTCCCCTCCGAGAGCCCTCAATTTGAGTCTCTTCGGCATCTTCTTATCTCGCCTCAGGAAAGACCCTGAGGATTTTATCCAGAATTTTGAGCTCCCCTCCCAGGAAGAGCTCGATGCCTGCACGGGTAGACAAATCTGTATCATCTCAGTCTGTGGATGCTCTATCTTATCTGTGGCCTGGGAGAACTAGATGTTGGATCACGCTATAGAAGTTCATAACTTCACCCATGAGGAAAGTTATTGACAATGGAGCGTACGAATCACGATGGAAAGCGAGTAAAGTAAGAGTGATACAACAATGAATGAATGCATTACTACCAGAATGTTGTCGACTTGAACAGTGAAGCTGAGGCTTAACTGAGGTTTCGAAGCGAGAAATGACTTGCCAAGCGGTGATTACCATATATGTTTGGGTGCCTGCGCATCGTGATTCGTGGCAGTGCTGTCTCTGGTCTCAATAGCGCCATATTGGCGGCGTTGTTGCTCAACACTTGCTCTCTACCACCATCCACCTCAGAGGGTTTTGTCGAGGATACCTACGTCGCCATGCATCTTACGGTGGTTAATACGACTGACGAGAGTATTTCCTGCTCCTGGCGATCCAAATCTCTGAGATTTGCTTCCGAGGAAGCTCTGGCCTTTCCTGCTCATTCAACAACTCTCCCGCCCAGCAAGAGAAAGAGAGCTCATTTGTGCTTGAACTCTTCTACACCTCGTGTTAAAGAGAAAGGCGGCGTGGATGCCCTTGTTCGGCTGAAGACACACTTTAGTTCGTCCTGGGCGGTGGTTTCCACACCAGATGATTGTCAATGGCGGATGTATATCTCAAAGGCGTGTATGGATATAACAATAATCACCTTTTCGATCTCATGCACAATTACAGGTCAAGTCAAGGCATTACCGACTCGTCGTAACCAGAAGGAGGGACTTGTCCTCGTTCATGTCAGAACTTCCGGATGAATCGCCACTCTCTTCCATCTTGCTGCCAGGTAGAATAGGGTTTCTTTATATGCTCTCATATCATTAACGTTTTATTCAGGAACTCATGACGCGTACGTCGTACCCCCTATACTTCATTCATTCATTCATTCAACATTCTTCTACGCGTAGTATGGCATTGTACGGCTGGCCTATTTCACAGTGCCAATACCTGGAGAATCCTCTCGCCGTCCAGCTCGCATCAGGAATTCGCGTGATAGACGTCCGCCTCGCAGTCATTGATGGCCGTCTCATTTCCTACCACGGCATCTACCCCCAGAAGACTCCTTTCCAAAGCATCCTCACTACCCTCCGTGACTTTCTCTCCGCCCACCCAGGCGAGGCCGTCGTCATGTCGGTCATGCAGGAAGACGCGGTGGTCAACCCGCCTGCGGTGTTCTCCCGCATCGTCCATGAAGAGATGCTCGGAAGCTCGTTCCCGAGAGAGATGTTTTTCTTGGAGAATCGTATCCCGAAGCTTGGGGAGGTTCGTGGAAAGGTGGTGCTACTGAGTCGCTTTGGGGGGGACGGTGATGGATGGGAAGGCGGGTTGGAAGGGCTGGGTATTCATCCTACGCGCTGGCCAAACTCTGTCAAGGAAGGGTTTACATGGCTCTGCAAGGATACGCTGGTGAGGACGCACGACTGGTAAGAGGATTCTTTTGTCTTATGATGCGCGAGAGCTGACCCTAAGTATCAGGTACGCTATCCCGTCTTTCCTTTTCATCCCAGAGAAGGTTGCTCTAGCGACGCAGTTCTTGCTACCTGCAGAAGACGAGAAACCAACGCTCAATATCGCATTCTTCTCCGCGGCCAACTTCCCCTTGGCCCTGCCGCCGGCAGTCGCGCAAGGATTCGGGTGGCCAAGATGGGGCTTGGGCGTGGAAGGCGTGAACAGCCGAGTTGGCGCCTGGCTCCTCGATATGCTGAGCGCCGATGATGCACCAGCTTTGCGGGGATGGTCACTCATGGACTTTTACTCAGCCCCAGATAACGGACTTCCGCCGTTGTTGATCGAGTTTAATTTCAGGAATCAAGTGGTGAGGATATGATGATGGACGATTGAAGTTCGTTTAATGACCTTGTCATGATTTCATGAGATAGAGATGACATTATGTGTTATGTATCTTTTAGCATAATCTGGGAATAGCATACCGACGAGGGATGTCTAATGCCTGAGCGCCAAGCTCATGTTGCTAGTAGAGAGGTCTTGAAGGCCTGGAACAAAAGGCGGGCTCCTGCGTTTCGGTCAGTATCCATCATACAGAGGGCATGTGCGTCCCTCAGAGAATTTCTGCTTAGTCGTAGCGTCAAGAAGATCCACGCAGGCGGTCATTTTAAGGAGGTCCTGTCGTTCGTTTAGCTCTTAACATCCGTCTTCGATGGGTATCGTAACAAAGACGTAGCTCGTTTAGCCATGACAGTTGAAGGCAGCGTCCGAGGTTGTAGACATCGGCGGCAAAGGCATCCCAACTGTCGGTATCCTGTTATGGTGCTCTAATCCTAGTCGGAGGTGATGTTTCCATGTCGACTCCGTGAACGATATGATCATTCCATACCCCAAAACGGCTGGACGACTATAGACCAGCCGAATAATGCACAGCATAGGCAGGGTGCGGTTGTGGTTAGACACTAGCTGGGGATTCGTCAAGTAACGTAGGTCCTGAATTTCGCGCGAGTTGGATGGAACCGCCTTGACATGGACATCACGGCCTAGCTGATCAGCTCCAACGATATGTGTCACACGCTATTTTCGAGAGTGATATAGTACGAAACGGCAGGGAAGCGGCAGATGTTTACAGGCGGCCGATTAGGAAGCCTGTGGACAAAATACTCATCTGGGCCAGGGTTGAATGGATCTTGAGGTGGAGTAGTAGTCTAGGAGCTACCTGGGGGGTAAAACCGCAGCTACCTCGGAGTTCGAAAAATAAGATTGCCGAGGAGCCGGAGAACGCCGGAGAACGCCTTCTCTAGATATCTGAATATGGAAGGAGGCCATATTGCGCCTCTGACCGTGACCGCGATTTTCCAGCAGCATACGTAAGTAAATCAACACATAGTAGTGCACTAAATGATTACATAGACCTACTCTCTTTTGAACATCTGGGTCTTCTATAATGATATCTCAAATTAAGAGCATGTTTCCTGTATTAAAAAGATGGTGGAGAATGCATGTGCTTGCTGAATCTGAGTGTCGCGATCGAGAGATCTGATCGGACAATGCCGTTGATCGGCCATCTCATTTTTCAAACTCCGAGGTAGCTACGGTTTTACCCCCCTGGTAGAGTCCAGACTCTATATCAGTGAACGACTGTCTTCACATTATGATATAGAGGATGGAAGCGAGACTAGTGGAGTAGTAGGCGGAGGCGGCAGACGCTTATACTCGGGACTCCGACAATGGATAAACCTATGCTGCGTTGAAATAGGCGCAAGTTCCTGCCAGACAATTTCACCATTTTTTGGAGAACGAGCTGCCCAGTTGCTTGGGGGTTTGTAGTCCGACATTCACAACCTCATCGAAGAAGAGGAAGAAAAGAAATGATGGACCTGCCTATTTTGTCATGGCGGGCCACCCGCCGCCATCATCCATTCAATTAATAGTAGGACGCCCAAGTAGATTTTCCGTCACCCTTAGCATTGTAAGTATCCTCCGCGATACTCGTGCACCTTTATCTTAAACCTACATCAGCTATAGCATTCCACAATGGTCGTCGCGAAATGTGTTGTGACCAAGTTGTGACTGCCGTTTTGTCATGCATCACCCACACTCCTGTTCAGCGATGAGTCCAGGTTTCAGGAGCACTTTCCTTTACTCCCCAACTTCTTCGAGTTTCCTGCGTGTCCTGAATAGTTGGAGCCGATCTAGGGTCCCCAGTGGGCTGACATCCTCCGATCCACCACCTCCGAAACCAATCTCCCAGTGACGCCGTGAAGAAATATTCAAAGACTACCTCTGACCCTGGTAGGAAGGCGATCAAACACCCAGAAGACAAGTTATTATTTACAGAAATGCGCATTTCTGAAAGTCCTTTGGACAACGTTTACATATTCAACTGGACAGAATTACTCGCTAAACTTTGCCCCAGCCTCTTTTTTGATGAGTTCCGAGCGGATTTGCTTCTTGGTTTGATTGTGCACGCAATTGGGAGAGGCATGTTTGTCGCCCACTTGAACGATACATCAGTCAGCATTCAGAGAGATAGAATCGGGGCGTATACAAAGCCTACCTCCTGGAAACCCCATACGTTGATGGGAATATTCTTACCGGTCGAAGCGTCTTTCGCTGGCTGAAACTCGAATGCCCATAACATTCTCATCACTGCGAGAGCCTAGCTCGGTGTCAAGGATGTTACTTGATCTCAAAGATATGAAGAGACGTACCATCAAATCGTTTGCCATTTGAATTCCTGGACAGATGCGCTGCCAGTGGGAGAAATGGCCTCAGTATAAATCTCGAATATCAGCAGTGGCGTACTCACCCTGCCGACACCAAAGTACAAAGTGAGACGGAAGCCTGTAGTATCGATTCCTGGTTTGGTCCCGAATTCCGTTTTGAGGAAGCGATCGGGATTGAATTGTTCTGGATCTTCGTAGTACTCTTTCGAAGGGAGATAATGTCTTGAGTAGCTGTAACACTAGAAAAGAGGGATAGGGCATACCTGGATTGTGGAAGACAGACCCTAAAGGCCAGAATTATTAAGCGGGTGGGAGATGAAAGTAACCCGGACTTACATATGTTCATCAGTATCGCGGACCCCTTAGGAATCGAGTAACCGTTATACTAGAAAAGTTTAGCTAGCGTCAGGCCACCGATTGACCTCATGTGACAGGTGTTTGTATAGTTACAGAAAGATCTTGACTCGCAGAGTGGGGGTTACCGAGAGGAACCGCCGGTCTAAATCGATGAACCTAAACAATAATCACGACAAATCGGTATCAAGAACGACAAGAGAAAGTATGGCGTTTACTTCGTTAATCAGGGCTTGCACATAAGAAAGCTTCTGAATATCATCGAACTGTGGAAGCGTTCCTTCCCCGATGACTTGATCGATTTCCTCTTGAGCCTTTCGTTGACATTCAGGAAACGCCACCAGCATCATAACAAAAGTCCGCAAGACTGTAGCGGCCGTTTCGTTACCTCCATCGACCAAGGCTCCAGCGTGATATCTGCAAACGCGGATGAGAATTTGATGTCTATTATTTAGTGGGCTCCACTTACGCGAGCTGCTCTTTGGTCTCAAACCCAAACTCCATCCGCCGCTCGAGGATGTCTTGTATATGACTTCCTTCTGGGGTTCCGTTCTTCAAGCGCTCTTCACAACGGTCCAAGAGGCCCATGAAGATATCTCTTTGCAACGCTAGAACGTCGCGAAACTGCCTCTTCCAGGAAGCCCAGCCGTCGGGAATATGTTGCAATACAGGTAGTATATCGATTGGACGAAGATCTGCGAGGTTCAAGAACGACACCCATCGGCGGGAATACTCATCATTGCGCTGTAAATTTTCCGCGGTGTAATTGGGAGCATGCTCAGAGGGACCGTAGAGTATGGAGAGAATAGACGAGAACGTCGTGGGCTCGATGTGCCCGTAATAATTCTACCGTAGTAGAGATCAGATCTCGATAACTCATAAGGTATATGTAGACTCGGGATACCTGGGGGTGTGAAGTAGATCTCGAAGGAGAACCATGACCTCTGCGTCTTGAATTACTCGACGCCTTTCGATTCCCTTGGTACTCATCAGAAGTTGTACAGCCTTCCGAAAGTTGCCTAGCTTCGTCACCCTGGTGGAAAAACAGTCAGAAAATAGTTGAGACACGAAGAGACAGGGAAAGCCTTACCGCTTCTGATGAAGGGAAGGTAATTCTTCCCAGTAATGATATCGACGCTGTGAAAGGTTGGTCGATCTGCGGTGAGGGCTCCCTTCTTGTCTAGGATGTCTTGAATTGCGATCGGCGAAGAAAGAATAACAATAATCGCGCCGAACACTTTGAGCTGATAGAAAGGCGGATTGAGGGGGAATAATCCGAGGACATGATATCACCGACGTGACTTACAGATATAAATTCTCCGTATGTCATAGCCCATTGAGTGGCCCTATTGATATGAAGGTGAGAGCATCTGGAAGCACAAGTACTATAGCATACCTACCTCATGAACAGCCTCGGCTGGGAAATGTCATTTAAGTTTCCAACAAGTAGAAGGGTGGAAGGACCTGGAGGAAGGCCGTATTCACGTTGTCCAACTAGCGAGAATCTGTAGAGGAAATAGATCAGAGAAATTGAACCGAGGAGGACTACAAGAGACATCGTGGATGAAGTGAAAGATATTTATTCATGGGAGGATTACGTTGTAATGGTCAAGAGCTCAGTAACACTCCACAAAGTTCATACCGTATACGGACGCTTCAGAAGCCCCATTAGAGGTCGACGTATCACTCCGTCTATCTCAAGTCCGTGCTGGATGGCCAAATTCGTAAGATAAGGTCTCCATATGAGGCGGATTTTCCATGGGGATCTGAATGCTACGGGATTAACCATGGTGATACTAAGTTCTAGGGGAGGGACCTTGAACAAGTCTCTAGAGCAGTTGAACTGTTGAAAGTGCTGGATAGCCCCGGGTAACGTCGGTCCTCCGCTTCGGCGTTTCGACCGAAGTTGAACCGAACCTTTCCATTCTCTTCCATCATGTCGGGAGACCGCACGCCTTCTTACCTTCAATCCCTGCTCGTAAGCTTATAGTTATGGATTGACTGCGATGTGACGGGAAATATGAACCGGCAGGCAGGAGGCGTGGCGGGAACCTCCGTCGACTTATTATTTTTCCCGATAGACACGCTTAAGACGCGTCTTCAGTCTTCTCAGGGCTTCGCACGCGCAGGAGGATTCAAGGGGGTGTATAAAGGAATAGGAAGTGTAGGAGTAGGAAGTGCACCTGGAGGTATGAGACATGTCATTGGATCTATTCGGGTGACGGAATGTCTTTACATGCAGCGGCGGTGTTCTTCTCGACATATGACACGCTCAAAAAGAACATCCCCTTGGCTCCGCATTTAGCGCCGATCACACATATGATCTCTGCATCTGTCGGGGAAGTCGTATGCCCTTCTCTCTCCCGATACTAGACCATATTCCGACTCTTGAAACAGGCAGCTTGTATGATTCGTGTTCCGACAGAGGTCATCAAGACACGGACTCAAACGTCGACCTATGGATCGACCTACGCTTCTTCTTTTGCTACTGCGAAGCTTGTCCTGGCTAACGAGGGTCTTTCTGGATTCTATAGAGGCTTTGGGATTACTGTCATGCGCGAGGTATTTACGAGCTTTCATTGTTTCTCCACTGGCAATATGTCCATTCAAATGCATTCCAGATACCTTTCACGTCTATCCAATTCCCACTTTATGAATTCCTCAAATATCAGCTATCGCGGAAGCTGAACAGAAAGCCGCTATACGCCCATGAAGCAGCCCTATGCGGAAGCATCGCTGGCGGTGTTGCAGCAGCTCTTACCACTCCTCTAGACGTTCTCAAAACTCGTGTCATGCTGGATTTACGGGTAAGCTTTTTTGTCCCCCATTTCGTAGGCTTGGACCTGACGTATGTATAGAAGTCTCCAACAGATCACAGACCAAGTCTTCTTTCCCGGTTTATGACAATATACCGGGTGGAAGGTACCGGTGCGCTGTTTGCTGGAGTCGTTCCTAGGACCCTGTGGATTTCCGCTGGCGGAGCTGTCTTCCTGGGTGTTTATGAAGGGGCAGTAGGCGGCCTCGTGGGATGGTAACGTCCTCTAATACACCAATTATTCTCGGGCACCCGCCAGATGTTCATATAATATTAAGACTGCCATGCACACGTCTTACCTTTGTGTGACTCATGGCTTTGGCTTTGGCTTAATCTTCCTGATGTATTTCTCCATAGGTGAACTATGTCTTCATTGATCTGTATGGGCTGAATACCCAACTTCTTCCTTCAACTCGCCCTGGCCTTTTTGTCAAGTCATCCTGGTTCTACACGTGACCGAAATAACCTCGGTCCATTTCCGCATCTTGGAATCTTTGCAACTGATGACATTCACCTCGGAAGTTGGAAGGACACATGATTGCACCTGCTGAAAGTCTTTTCGAGAAAAGAGACGTTCTCAGTAGAACTGGAACAAAGTTCATCCCCTCGCAAGTGGCGTTGTTCCGAAAGTGACAGATGGATGATGAAGCACCCTGCAAAGATCATTATCTTGTACTAGTATCCACCCCTTTCGTACGTTCTGGCGTCTACCACCATCTCGCGCTATCCCTCCTGTTTTCTACTGCGCTTGTGAGCATGTCGTCCGGCCACTCTTACAGCCTGGTTATGTCGTCCTCGACTAGCGGAACTAGCTGCCATATTTCCCTTCCGTACAGCTAAGGCTGTTCTCAGTTGATGGATGGCCGCGCACCCCGCCTGATATTTCTCGGGGCCGGCCGTCTTGCACACTTCCTCTCCGAACAGACGGTCGCCGATCGAAGCCTCCACAACGTTGTTATTGAATTACGGAGGGACTGCAGACTTCCTCTCCAGAGCGTTCGCTGGAGGTGTGGTTCGCTTCCGCAGTGAGTCAAGGAGGATCACAGCTCCTTGGGACTTTTAAGACCACAAACCTCTTGTTCCATTACCGCCACCACCACCCAGCAATTATCCCCCCTTGCATGTCCATTTTTTTCTCCCGTCGTGGGTTTTTGACGTCGTTGTTGTCTCCTTGGAAGAATGCAAGTGTCAGCGTAGAGTATCGCGCATTGCTCATTGGGATCAAATACACCGGCAACGACTTTTTGGAGCCGCTTCCAAGTGCCCATAGGGACGTCGACACCGTGAAGAACTTCCTTCTTCGTGAGTCTTGTGTTTTGATTCATCTACCGTATGTGCAGTGCTGACGGTCTAAATTTCCATTATCAGAAAACTATGCCTTCCTCAACAGCAATATTACGGTGATGAAGGATTCTTGCGACGTTCCTCCCCATCTCCAACCCACTCATAAGAATCTGGTACAATATGTGTTGTCATCAATTGCATGAAACAATGCCTAACCTTCTCATCAGACTCGCGAATTGAAGAAGTTTATCCAGCCCAACAAGCGCCACGTCCAATACGTAGTGTTCTGTTCGTCGCCCCTGACGTCTTGATTGTTTTACACTCACATGATACCTAGTCTCTGGACACTCTGGTCAGATGGACTGCGAGCCTGAGGACGATACAGAACTTGACAATCTAAATGAATGTGAGTGTTTTCCCTTGGGTCGGGTCCTGCCTTACCTTTTCGTTGACGCATTTCATTCCTTTTGCAAGACGTCCTTGCCAGCGATGGACGGACGATAAGTTCAAAGGAAGCGGTCAATCATATCCTTGACAACGTAGTGTCCATTTCCCATTCTAAACTTTCAGTGACGCTCAGATTTCTACTTCATCCAAGGACCTCAAATCGTGGCTCGTTGACACAGTGAAACCTGGGTCGGCCCTGCTGGTACGTTTTCTCTCCTCCTTTATGAGCTACCCGTTAACGCTGCTTCAGGCGATCATGGACACATGTCATTCGGGGACCATTCTCGGTATTGTACCCCCCACATCCAACCTTATCGATCATTGACGATCCTCGCGCAGATCTTCCCCACGATAAATGCCATCGGGTCTGTCGCTGTTTGGCCGGCTCATGTAAGATTGTATCGAATGACTCGAAATCATGCCCTATCTAATCCAGTCGTCAGATCGCCGTCTTATCCGCAATGGTACGCTTCTTGACTCCTCGCCCATCTACGTGATTCAAACCTTCCTATAGCAATAGAGCTCGGTCTACATGCTGCGGATACTCTTGGCATGCTCGATGAAAATAAGGGACCGCAAGGAGTGTTTAAAGCTATAATATCTGTACTTGAGGAGTGTGGGGACTTGGGCCTTTCAACGACCGACAGTCGAACTCCTGCAGAAACCCCGAAGGGCTTCTGTCGTGGTCGGTGCCCTCGCCGTCGCTCCCACGACCAGCCCCGCATCGTGAGTTACCCCTACTTGAGATGTAGTCTATCTGATCTTGTGTTGCTCAGATCTGTCTGTCGGCATGTAAGGACCATGAAATTTGCTACGAGAGGGCTACCATGACTAAGGCACGCTCCTTCCCCGCTCTCGTCTTATGCCTCTGACTCGTGTCTCTGTTCAACAGGATATCCTTGAATTCCTCAGTACGCTAATGATTGACTGTTCCCATAGATGCTTACCAGACCGCACAGAACGAAACAAGAATCCACGGATGAAGGACCTTATGCGCGCTATCAGGTTTGTACAGGTTGATTGTTGTTGTACATTAACCTGCTCACCCGCTGACAGCTCTGACGCACTCTTGTCCGGACGGAGGCTGGAGGCCAATGTGAGGAGGAATGCAAACGTTGACCTGAAGACTCTCTATCGAAAGCCTCAGGTGAGTGTATCATTATACATGCACAAGCCAGTGGTTCATGTTGGAGCTGTTATAGCTTTCTAGCCTCTACCCCTTGGTACGTCCCTCGCCATGGTTCAAGAGGAGCAGTTGCTGACTGTCTGATACACAGGACATGGAGGAGCGCCTGTTTAATATCCGAAACCTTCAAACCCTTTGACCCTTCCTGCTGAGGTTGCACCCTTTCTTTCTTGGACAATATAGACTCTCCATTTGCTATCAACCTTTTCATCTTGCTGTATCGCTATGTCTTTGCTGTCATTGATTTGATATTTCATTTTCGCGGTTTTCTTGTACCC
>RZIO01000015.1:726773-739971 GCA_004338095.1 Gloeostereum incarnatum
AAGGTGGTCTGTGGTTTGGTTCCTCCTGTGGTAAATCTACAAAGGGGAAGCAATGTTAACGGAACCAAGGAGAAGATGAGAGAGGAAGGGGAAACGGACGATCAGGTCCGCAGTTAGAGAGACGCCATTCTTGGTGGTTATCGTCGTGGGTTCAGTGATTTCGAATGACGGGAGATTCTCTACTCTGTCCCCGAGGATCATCTTGATGCGACTGTTAGCAAAGCTCTCCTTTGCAGCGAGGCGGAATTTGTCTGGGTAAGAGGTGTTGAGAGGGAGCGGAGAGGAGTGTACGATTGTGACTTCCTTCTCTGGCCAAATCTCCTTGATATCACCGGCAGTTTCTTGTATTTTTGGTGAGACGTGCGGTAACTGATACAACCTGAAGATTAAGAGACGCACGCACCCAAACCGAGAGGGCCTCCACCGATCAAGACAATATGTTTTGCCTTGGAAAATTTGTCCCGCTGCTCGTTGATGAAGCTTTCGACGTTCCCAAAGGGAAAGTCGACATGTCCTTTCCATGAGTTACCGGTAGCGACGACTAGAACATCGTAGTTCATCTGCTCCCCGCTCTCCAGAGTCACGCTTTGAGAATCCTGATCCACGCTCTTCACGATACCCTGAACGAACCTACCGTTCCCCCTAACGAACAGTCTGTCGAACGGAACGAGCGCGTGTTTCTCCACCTGGTTGACATCAGACACGACCATGCGAGTGGCCACGGGGAGAGCGATATGGTAAGGTCGGGCGTCGACAAGTACGATGTCATACGTGGACGTCTGCGCAGACAACTGGCGCGCGATTCTTGTGCCAGCATAGCCGCCTCCCACGATGAGGACAGTTTTTTCGGGAGTCAAGTTCAGACTTCTTCCAGCTCCAAATCATGAACATAGCGGTTCGTTGATGTCCAGGGGCTTTTATACGGCTTGAGCTGCAGATGCCGACGTCCGGAGCGAAGCCGGACGAATCGGCCTCAGCATCCAGCCGAGCGAATAAGCTGACGTAACATTACTTTCCTTTCATCCCCCCCTTTTTGCATACGGTTTTCTTGCACTCATCCATACAGACTTCATTCCATACTTGCTTTATCTTGAATTTGGTTTTCTAATCCCACCCACCCACACCTTAATCACACCCATACTCGTTTTCTTTTAGAATAAGCTCTTATTTCTTGGCATTAACGATATCAGTAACTTGATTCACTGCACATGAATGACCCAGTCGCGCAGTCGGTCCCGCCCACCCAAGCGGCGTGACCTCTCCGCGCACCTTCGAGCTAACGCTCGACCCCCCCAACCTCTCAGGTCATTCGTGAGCAACGTCAGCAGCAGTCGAGGCTGGAAGCTGGTTTCTGGGTAATTAGATTATGTAGATAGCAGCCTAAGCAGGTTGACGTGTCGGCAAAACTGAGAATATCCGAAACTTTATCTGATTAGGCCGCACGGCCGCGTCACGCATAAGGAGGTTCGTAGGTGGCGTAAGCCGTCGGCCGACATATGTATACATAGAACGAATCATTCAAGGGAAGATTCAAGATGTGAGGTAAGTGCGATTTGGCGAGAGTTTGGGTGGATGATTGCCATCTTTGAGGTGACTTCAACGCGTAGGTAGATAAGTAGCCGAGATGGAAGAAAAACAGACCATACAATAATTTAAAGATACATGTACATATGTTCCCAGCAGTCAAACAAATAGAGTACCCTAATCCATTATCTCAAACTGAAAATATCAAGATCCGGACGTCTGGCCTCAATCTTATCGTACGTTGCATCGTCCATCTTCGCGTAGAGGGAGGAGAGCTGGGGTAAGAACGATTCAGCTGCTTCTTTATCTGCAAGCAACGCCTCTACAAGCTGCGAAGGCATATCTTCCTTCCGATCGATAATGTAATGCAACGGGCAAGACATGATTCTTGGATCCTGTTTGAAGAGCCAGTATGCAGGCAAGAGATCCAAGAGTTTTTTCCCGGCAACATCAAGGACAGCGAGGGAGCGGGAGCGTCGGAGGAACGACATCAGGTTTCCCCCACTTGGCACCGCAAGTAGAGAAAACTCTTGAAGTGAAGGGGCGGTCAATATATCGAGAAACACATCAACGACGTGGGAGCCGGAGTCCTCTGCTACGTGAAGTTGGCGAAGATGGGGGAGGACAAAAGGAACGAATAGTTCCTCGTCTACCTCGTCAAAATCACCGCCCAGCTGGAGGCAGCATTCGACGAGATTGCTAGCAGGACGAATGATGGTAAGATGTTCGGAGAGTAAACCATTAGAAAGGCTCGAGTAGAAACCAGCAAAGGTGGTCAGTTGCGGCCATTTCATATCCAAGTCAGCAATTTCCATGGATTGGGAATACAGTCGTAGCAGGTTGGGGGAGTTACGGAGGAACATCTCTAGTGATACTGATGAAAGCCATGAGGGATGCTCTAAAGAGGGGGGAGAAAAGAAAAAAAAGGTGGAGGCTGGAAAGATTTGGGAGAGAAGATGATGACGCCCGCTCCAAAAAAGCCTCCGCGTGCTCCGCTGAGAGCTGGAGATGCAAGGATGAGAACCGATGGATGTTCTGCGTGAGTACCTCTACCACTGGAAGAATATCGGATACCTCGATCCCCTCTTGGGTGATGGAAGAGCATACGACGCCGGTTATACTAGCACGCTCGAGTTGAAGCGAGAGTCTAGGTAAGAATGTGGTAGGTACACCGCCGCTTACGACGGCCACCCCAAGGAAATCCCACATCTCGGGGTAGGGAATCGAGACGGCCCTCCATCTCCGACATACGCGGGAGATCGCCCACAGTGGTCCCGTATCGTTAAGGGAGTCCACAACCAGTCCGAACAACTGGGACCGACTTGCGCAGGCCAGAAAGATCATACGCAGGATTTCGGTGGGAAGACGGAGGACGGGGGTAAGAGCGTACTGGAAGCGAAAGACATTCAGGTCAAAACGTTCTCGCTCCCTCTGGAGGTCAGCGATCTGAGAGTTTAATGGAGGAGATCTTGAGCCGTTCAGAAACTACCAGACGTTGGATAGATTCCCGCTCGCTATTTGACAAAGGGATAGTAGAGGCGCATATCTGGTTCAGATGGGTACTAGGTACATCCATGTGCTTGCAAAAATGGGAATGCCTCAGATGTTATACTAGACGTAGAGTAGACGATGACTGACTGGGTAAGCCTTCCAACGTACTACGCTGTCATGCGTATCAGCGTTAGCATAGGGAGGTTATGAAGATCTTGTCAAAGACGGTGATGGTATGAGTGAAAGGTGTGATATAGACCCACTGATAAGCCTAGTCATGCAGATTGCCATAGGGCCCGGGAGTCGGGACGACGTAGAATTTGAAAATGCATCCGCTAATTGCTGATGACACTGCCACGCCGATTGTTTCATACAATGGACGATCACATGGTCGCGTCTTGTATTCAAAAGTACAAGAGACAGGAATACTTTTCACTATTTTGAATCCAACTTCCACATTCCCCGGCTACAACTCTGCTTCCAAGTCATGCAATCCGAGTCCTGGAGTCACCTTGGACCCTATCGTCCTAGTCCTGTCCTGTCCCATCTCATCCTAAATCAATCTGCAGTAAGACTCTTCGTACTACTTGCAACGAGAAAAGGCTCCAACGTCTAGTGGACTACCACAAGAAGTCATCGACCTCATCATCGACTTCATTGCGGAAGATCACATCCAAAGGCCACCACCATACGTGCCATACATTGGTCCTTTCTGCGAGATCAGATCCGGCCTCCAGGACTTGACTGAAACTCTGAGAGCCTGTAGTTAGTCTGTCGTGAATTTTGCCCGCGAGCTCAAAGGCATCTCTTCAACACCATTCATCTGAACCCCGGGCCAAACTATAAGAAGAAAATCCCTCTCCGGCGGCTTGACGTTCTTCTAAGACGACGACGGCACCGGCATCTCGTCGCCCATGTCAGGATTCTTGTCCTTTACCATATTCCTCCCGCAGACGGGCGCGACCGTGGTGCTCCAGCGGATACGACGAGTAAGACATAATTGAAGGGTGCATCAAGCACATTCTGAGCCGGCTGAGAAAATTTCAAAGACTTGTGCTTTTCCAGCTGACATGGGTTCCGCATATCAAACCACTCATATGGAAAGTTATCGATACTGTGGCACAATCGGTGTCTCAGCTCGTGTTCCTGGGATGCGCCTTCCGTAATATGGACGGATTTCTGAATTTAGTTCTCCATTCACCTCAACTCAAGGATATCTACCTTCACAACTGTCGGCTTAGGGTCAAGCTCTTTACGAAGAAGTGGCTTGCTGACCTCGAGACGGAACGGTCTGAGCCTCTTCCTCCACCAACGAAACTGAGAGCTAGCGGATTATCTTACGCTGTGCTCTCGACGCTTTCTCATCCGAAGATCCGGAAGTACTTGAACATCACTCAACTACAGTCTCTGGATGTCTTTACGATAACACTGCGGCCCCGATTTCTGACGGATTTGCTTCCGGATGTCGCTTCAGGTGATGCTCTACAACGACCGATCTTAAGGGCAGACGTCCGAATGGAAAGTAAATCTTTCCGACGTGATCCTGCCGCAATATCCTTCTGAACTTTTCTTGTTCCTTTCCATCTAGCTGTTCCTCTCCTGCCGGCATCCCTCCCAAGGCAAGGCTTCGAGAACTCCGATTCCGGGTCAGCTACGCCACCGTCAGTGATTGGTTCCTCCGCTGTTTCGGAGACCTCTCGCGATCCCGCGTCTACCACCTGGAAGGATCCTCCTTCAACGTCTCGCTACGGCTCAGCACAAGTCAGCCAGAGAGCCTCAAGGGACGATTCTGAAGATGAAAGCTGCGTTCGCTGTGCTGGACGATCTTGGGCTGCTTTCACTACCTCAGTTGGAGGAAGAGATGATCCTAGTGAGGAGACAGGCTGGACTTTCTTTAGTTACTACTTGAGCTTTCCACCACATAGAGTATCACAGAAGTTACAAGCTGGAGACTACGCGATTGCAACAAAGAAAAACGGAGATTTCGGATTTCATCAAAGCAAATTATACGTCTTGGGTGCAAACCCAATCCGGTCGCTTTCACCATCAAACAGCATTTGGAACCGACACAGAAGGCTCTTGAAACACTGTGAGCAGAAAGTCATACACGAAAGAAGCAAACATACCATCCCAATTAACGGGTTAGCTTTTGTTGTAAGGTAGCCGACCTTTTCATCATGCACGCCCCTGGGCTGAAAGATTCCGTGAACAATCTCGCCATCTGAAAGGCATGATTTATTCTCGTATATGAGAAAGCTGTAAGGGATACTGATCTGCTGTGCATCCGGCCCTTTGAGAGTGAAATGCCGAGTCCAAATAGGGTCGGAACTATTGTACACAAACTTCCGTATTTGCGGCCCCGCGGATTGAGACACCAAAGGCAGAGGTGAATAGACATTTTCCAGGACCTGGTCAGGTACGTAGCAAAACTCCGCCCCTGTGAAATTTATCAGAACCCTGAGACTATGTATTTGCAGGCTTCGCACCAGTGTCAATCACTACCTGCTTCATCACTTGAGAGATATCGAATGACTGGCCGTTGTGTACTGTCATTGATTTGATTGTGATGGTCCAGGTAATCCAGCCTCGAACAAGCGCAAACCACTGGGAACACGCGTCGATGGAGGCTTGATCGGCTGGCCCGAATCTGAACCAAGAAGGGGCATTACTCGTTCTGGAAAGCATATGAATACACAGTGCCACAGTAGCGTTAAGATTTAGTACCTGTAGAGCTCGAACGAGAACGATTTGGCCTGGGTCATAGTTTCGTCAGCATGGAAGCTCTATGCTTGCGCAAATACTGAACAAACATTCAAGGCATCATTGAAGTGTGCGCGACGTAGGAATGGAACATTGTCGACCATCCCTTGGTTAAGTGATAACCCTATGACGCCATCAGCCTGATTTTCAACGATCTCTTGGGATGCGCCGGTCACAAGGCCTAATACAGAACCTCTGACGGGGTACATCGAGTTCCCGGAATCGTCCTCGTAGATCCAGGTCGTGGTCTTCCATAGATGCCCCCCTGGAGTAGACTGTAACACTGGTAAAAACATGGATGTGGATCATCTTACCAACGGCGGTGTTGCTTCCGTAGATGGCTAAATAAGAACCCTTTTCGTCATTGATGTATACAGCGCCCTCCTTATCCCAGAGATGCTCCGGGAAGAAATGCGGGGATGCTTTCTGGAAGCACTGCAGGTTGTGATAAAGCTCGAATCGAGTCCTCAAGTCCGGCGCCGCCGCTGGAACAGATGTGATGATCTTCAGTTTGGAGGACTCGCCTACACCCCAAATCCAGCTAAGCGTAGTGAGTCGATAGGAAGTAGATAGATAGATTAGAACATACCTCTCAGAAGCACCTAGACGTGCCATGAGTCAATGATAATCAAAATGTCCAGATATCCCCCCACGCACCTGAGTCAAATCGGCAGAGAAAGGAGTGAGGGTCTTCCGGACGGCGGGAACGAGGATCACTATTCCCAAATGACTTGAAAAAAAAGAAAGATTTCAGCTTAGAAAGACGACGAGAGCTAGGGATGAGACTCTGTACTAATTTAAGAAGCCACATAGATGCTTTTGTGGGTATCAGATGTACTCGAACATATGTGAAAGGCAAATGAACTCACGGGGGTCTACAAGTTCGGCCTGCGCGGAGACGGAAGACGACGCGCCCTGTGGATCTCCCATCACCGGAATAGCGGTCGAGTGTGACCTCCAGTGGGTGTCAGAGAACGATCTTTCAACGATTGGTCCAAGTGGGATAGTCTTGAAGGGGGCCTTCCGAGATAAGCTGGGAAGGCTCTGCCCAATCAGGGAATCTCCTATGTGCAGTGCGATACGACCTGCATCATTTCCTAGCTGAAGGGAAGTGAGACAAGCAAGGAACAGGTAAAAATGGGAGGAGCACCCACGACATCGGCAAAAGGAGGATATGGCGATGACGGAGAAGGCCCGGCGTAGACGACTTTAACTTTGAAGCTAGACATGATGGAACACTGTTAGCAGGGCCCGCTAACCGTTCAGTTCTTAAAGATAATAGATAGATGTTGCCAAGGTACTACTGTTCTCTGTAGAAATGAACGAAGAAAAAGCACACGAGGCATCGAAACTTGAAGAACCCAAGGTAATACAAGTCGATGACAGCCGTGTTGGGGATAGAATTAGCGCCGGCTGCTTTCTTACGACAATGGTTAGTCTCCACGTATTCAACGGCTCATCATGTTCTGGATAGAAGTCTGTTCTACAAAAGGACATAGAGAACAAAACAAAGAGCGAAAATCGAACCGTTCAGGTACTAGGGTAAGGGCACTAACCAGTCATTGTAAAGCGGACAACGCCGTGCGCGAACCATCCCATCGATACAGCCAGGGATTGTGTCCTGGAATCGGACTTAGGATGGGATATTCGCTGGCTTCTTCACTCGGATAATCAACTTCCCAGAGGTACCTATTGAGGAAAGACACCAAGAAATCAGAACACGCGCCCACTGAATCCTATACGAAAACTTACATCGTGTAGCATTCCGGGTTCATCGCACTTAGATCCATCAGGCTTGGCCCTTCTTCACGTACATTGTATTTTTGCCACCTCCCAAGCTTGGGGTCCCTAGAATAGACCGAATACGCCACAAGGCAGAGTGAAGGGATATCGGAAGCTATAGCCGAAGCACAGTCTCCCAGCAGTTCGTACCATCGATTGATATCACCTGTCCCGGGCGCTAGAAGTTCATGCGACCAACGGGCATCAAGACAAAGAACACGGAGGTACTGCAATGGTCGAAGTGTCTTCCTAAGTGTCTTCTGATATCAGCACAAGGAAAAATCAGAAACACGAATCTACATGGCATGAACGGCATGAACCTACCGGGTCAAGGAAGGCTGGACACATTACATCCACGTGCAGGTCTAACCGTTCAAGG
The DNA here is from genome assembly GCA_004338095.1 of Gloeostereum incarnatum. Lineage (NCBI taxonomy): Eukaryota > Fungi > Basidiomycota > Agaricomycetes > Agaricales > Cyphellaceae > Gloeostereum > Gloeostereum incarnatum. Next base: position 734,710 of record RZIO01000015.1, read on the forward strand.
GACGGGCACCGCGAGGCGACACAGGCCAGGAAGTCCTCATCAGCCTCGGTAGAAATCCCCAAGCGTAGATAGGTCAGACCGTCAAGGTCGTTCGAGCGCAAGACGCGCGTCTGAAGGATCTCGGCAGAGATGTTCGTCTGACACTCTAGGTCAAGCCAGAATGTGGTCGGTTCGTGTACTATATCCGCGAGAATGGAAAGGGACCGGAGAGACGAGGGGAGTGTGGACAGAAAACGTTCTTCTTTCCTCGCATTGGTCAGCGAGAGATAACGGATTTCTGGGTACTCCGTATGGACACTCGAACAGTCCATTTCTGGTGGAATGATGGTATGCCCACGCTCTGGCGTACTGATGATTTCAATATCCAATCGGCGGAGTGACGGAAGGCAGGACTTTGACACTAATCTGATTAGCGGTGTAGACTCGTCTGCGGGGGATACGCCCCGTATGACCAGCTCGGTGAGACGGGGGAACGACGTCGTCGTCATCAGAGTGATGGGTAGCGTTTCTGAGGCGATCTCCAGATTCTCCAGAGATTCTCGATGGAGATGAAGGAGGTCGAATATCGCAGAAGACTCGACGGTAAGGACATAGGCGGGCCTTGGAACATATCCGGTGTGAGGATAGGCAACATTGCCATGTATGTCATTAACACCCCAAGGCAGCACGGGATGATTGTCAAACCAAAGCACAGAGGGAGGGAGGGAGATGTTAGTGAGGGAGGAGCTGCGCGTCACTCTACCTTCAAAATCGGGATATCGTATCCAGTCGCTACTCCGGATCGTCAAGGACGCAAGATTAGGCGCCCCGAGCAAGGCTGTCGCGAAATCTGGCCAGAGACCCAAATCAATGTATTCGAGCACAAACTCAGACATTTTTGTCATGGATTGGAATGCTCTCATGGCCTGGTGCAGATGCATGCGCCGGCTGTCTAGTGACAATTTCCGCAGCCTCACCTTGAGTGTAAAACGAAGCCGCCTCCAAGAGTAAGGATTAGATCTGTATACAGAGGAGGATATATAAGAGTCTCTCACTGGACATGAACGTAAATTTCGGGACTCAAGAACTCGTGCTCTTCATCGCCACTTGCCATTCCACGTACTTCATAGCGGCTCCTCTGGAAGAGGAGCGGAGAGCAACATTTCCGTACCGCGCGACAAGTCGAAGAAAGTCCGAGGCAGTCAAGGCGACTGTCGTTCCTCAGAATGAGATATATGCGACAAAGAATATCCACGGGCAGATCAAGAAAGTGCATTGTGGTGGCAGGATCTGGGAAGTCTCGTGACTGTGGTGACGCGGCTACTATTTATATATAAGTAATTATGGCGTCTCAACATTGCGGCATCCTTGATCATGAGCTCAGCGCAAGCCGTTCTAGATCTGAGCAAAGCAACTACGTTAACTCTAGCTCTAAGTAGACGAATTTTGAATGTGTATTATATTTAAAAACAGTCCACGCGATCCTCTCAAGCGTCCACGAGACGTCTTTGTCGTGGGCGGTGTCTTCAGACTGGAGAAGCAAGCCAAACGGGACTTCCGGCTCGTCGACGTCATATGGCTTCAGCGCGATAACAGAAACAGTAACTAGAGGTGTGTACGACGTAGGGATAGCGTCTGAAACTGTCGAAAAGAGGCTGGACGCAGAAAGAGAAGGGAGGCACTGAAGCTTCGAGGACCTCACGGACCTCACCTTGGAGCGCAGTGGGGGTGCCGGGAGGTGACATTGTTGTGGGAGCTTCAGCGAAGTGGCAGGGTTCGATTCCGAGCTAGTAGGAAGTTCCATGACCTCGACCGAAGCAGAAGTCCTCTTCTCCTCGTTGACCTTCGAGCGTCATCCTCCCTCAACCCCACTCCCCAACTCCTCAATCGCCTGTTCCACCTTCACAGCGACCTCCTTCCTCGTCTTCTCAATTCTTCACTCCTAAACCTCTCCACCTCGTCGAGGGGCGCGATGCGACGGCTGAAAGATTACTCGTAATACCGTACAGGCTGGCTGAGCGAGGTGTAAGCTGATTGGGATGCCGTGACAGAGGATTCCTTGTCGGAAGAAAGCAGCGGAAGACGTACTCGGACTCGAGAGAAAGTATCAAAGGCGTCGACAATGTCTGTCTTCGGAAGTGGTGTTCACAGGGCCATCTTGCACGGATACCTTACCTTTCCCTTGCTAGTGGAGGTAGAAGCCGGGAAAGATGCAGGCGCGATGGAAGAAGGGCGTACGGCAGAGAGAAAGGAGCAGGTTAGGTAGGGGCAAGCAGGCATTGTAGATGCCTAAGGCTTAACCAGAAAGCAATGTATCGTCAGCGAGACGTTTCAAACCGAAAAAAAAGGTCGAGACTACTTTATCGACGACCGCCTTTGAGATGAGCCAGATTGAGATGCAGCAGGCTTGTCCTCAGACCAGTTTCGGAGCAGAAGCCACCTGATTGAATTACATCCTGCAAGACAGGAGTGCCGAGGAGTCGAAGCCTGCGGCGACGTCTTCGGAATCTTAGCGGCAGGCTGGGGTTCTGGGCGACTCATGAGAGGTTGAATCGCCAAAAATCGACCCTAGAACATCGTCACGCAGAAGCAGGCTTCTGGCCCCGATAGATGTCAGTACTGGATCTAATTATGGACACAGTCAACTTACCTGTTTCTTGCGCTCGCCTGGGCTGGAAGCGTTAGTACTGAAGATAAGATAACATTATCTTGGTCCAAGGTAGAAGTTGATGCACGCTTTGAAGGGAACAGCAGCTGGGGTGTTGGAAGACCTGATCATGAAGACGAAGATCATCAGAAAAATGAAATGGGGAACATACCGCCGACCCCTCGCCCTGGTTTGCAACAAACTTGATGGTTCGTGGCTCTTGCACGTCGAGCAAGCTGCTGAATACCTCGGAAGCGAGGGAGTTGAACGAGTCTCGCCCTCAATCCCTTCGAGCCGGAGACGCTGTGAGCTATGTAATTTAGAGCAAAGCGAGAGATAACCTCGTGCGCTCAATATCGGCTTGTCTCTTCTTCCACCTGGCGACGAAAATGGAGAGCTTATCCTCGACGGCAGGGTAACCGGTAGTCACGGCAGTGAGAGAGCATGACATTTCTGAAGCTAGATATAAGTATTGGAGATGATCGATGACGAAGGAAAGCCTCCTCGAGCTCAAGCGTTCATGCTGCTAGATACTCAGTTGGGCCTCGACACAGTGGTATCAAGCAGCTTGAGTTCTGTGAGGATACGACAAAGCACCGGAAAGGCGGTGATTCGGATAGCTACGGCGACGAACAGCTTTGTAGCTCCATACGAAGCCACCATCTGTCGTTGTTTATTGTAGACTTGAGGTTCGTTGTCGGGAATCGGGATACATATAGTACCCGGGTTCAGGTGTTTCTAGCACTGCCACTGGCCGAGCCAGCCTCCAGGGAACGTCCGATATCCCCTTCCGCATTTTTCTTTGATCGCGATCTTCCAGCGCCAGACATTTCTGTATCGACAAATTCACATATAGACTCTCTTTTATCTTGCTCTAGAGTAATCTCCTGCCATCGTTCTTCTCTGGCAATCTACAGCAATTAATGATGCAACACCCTCAACGAAAACTCCCCAGCCAAACGATGACTCCACGCCACGCCACGCCACTTAGAGTTGCAATCGTTGATATGGAATTCCTGAACCATTGTAGATTGGTGGATTGATATGTCAAGTGGTCGGCAGCAGTGACAGTTGTCGAGGGGAATGGTGTGGCGTAAATGTCGCGGGAATAGGGACCTGTACCAAACCTGTACGGCGAAGTTTAATATTAGCATCTAACTATTCCCAGTCTTCCTATGCCAATGCTCTCGACCGCTCACGGGCCGGCAGCTTCGATTCCGCTTTGTTAGAACAATGCTCAATCCGGGGTTACTGCCTCATGAATATTAAATCCATGACGATGATTCCATCGGGTCGACAACTGTCGACGATATATAACGCGTAACGTCAGGTAACGTCCCATGGTTTACATAAATGGGCCGCTGTAACTTTACTAATACTATGAACATGGAAAAATCTTTGTCGATCGGTATTTTCATGCCTATATGCTTAGCCCTCTGCTATGTTATACACGGCGCTAGCGTCAGAATCTGAGTCTTGTGAACTGTTCTATCTAGTTATGCTATTCAAACTAATCATTCTTCCGGGCGAACCCGACATCAAGCGCATCTCCATCAAAGAACATAGCGAACGAGGACAGAAAACGCTGTTGTATTTACGATGAGCTTCGATAGAAATGAAAGATAATGTCATGGCCGTACCAGCCCGAATCGTGAGGGAGAATCTTGCCGCCGCTTTACTTGGAAAATGCTGTGCAACTGCTGGCTGGGACCACGTTCGTAGAAAATGGACCTGTAGGAAATCATGCGTTGTCTTCCAGCAGTTCTGAGGCCACCCGGTGCGGTAGAATACAATGAAAACCATTTGCCGGAGAGAGCACTTGAATCGGTGCATACCCAATAACCCTCAGACGTAATTTGATGAGGGATGTGGATGAACAGGAGCTCCAAGAACCTTTGGGAGACGAAGCAAAAGTCCAGGTCTGATGATAGGGTCAACGGACAACAACGCAAACAAGTGGTCACGGAACATACTGCTGTCGAGAATGACCGCTTCATCGATTCTAGGCATATCAGTTGAAGTTTCGTCCACAGTGTAGGTGATTGTTTCGATTCGGATAGTCCAGAGGGGCACAGATCCTTCAATGACATGAAACCACTGAATATGGTCTTTGTAACGGAATTTTCCTCCATGTTTCGGGGAATTTTCGGCCCAAAGAACAGGCTCCAATGCCCCCAGGGTGAACCGCGAGGAGATTGAAAATGATCTATGCAGACAAGGAGGCAGTAGTCAGCGTGATACGGAGCCCACCGTGTTGAGATACTCACTGGTTGAGCTCGAAGAAGAAGCACTTCGCCTGGACAGATCAAAACGAGAATTAGTTGTCGATTAACCATGCAATATGAACATACTAACGTCCAGCAACTCGAGGGAAAATGTCTCTTCGAGTAGGGGGTTGTACGTCCCGTCTCTGAGATCTAATCCAATCGAACCACATGCAGGTGACTCGATAACAGCACGAGATGCAGCTTTGGCTAGACCAAAGCGGAATTGCGGGAGATGCAGCTCCGACGAGGGCTGAGCGGTATGAATCCACAGGTCAGATTTGCACCATTTCCCGTCTGGGCAGCAGATAGAAGAAAACCAGTGGCGTGTAAGATACATATGCAATGGCACAGCTTTCTGACTCACATATC
>RZIO01000015.1:741491-756903 GCA_004338095.1 Gloeostereum incarnatum
CTTTTGGATCATCATGGATGGCGGGGAATTGCCAGGAAATCGCCAAAATGGGAAATGGTTGGCTGTGAAACTGGCTAAGTCAATAAAGAAATCTCAAACACATGACAGTTTTTAACTACAATGATACATCTATGGATAGAAGGTTACAGAACTTGAAAAAAAAGGACATCATTACAGCATAAAATGAGTGTACAGTGCCTCTCATGACCTCTTGAAATTTTTCGGCACATGAGCACTGCCACTCATCGGCCATAAATGGCTTATTTTGATTTGTCATGTGTGGCGGGAGTCGGGACTCGGACTTGTCCTCATAACCTCGTCCTTTCGAAGGTAGTACCTTTAAGTACCTTAGAATCCCGATGTAAGTCCATGAAGCACATAAATATATCCTTTTACTCCTGAATAGGCTGAATCCTGTTGCTACCAAACTACGCACTTCAAACTCTAAGACCAACCAAACACGGACATTCTCAACCCTTACGTCCACGGCGAGGCGCTGGGAGATGAAAGAGGTAGAGTCAGTCCCCCTCGGATGTATCCCCAGACTTGATGACCTTCACAATGATTCTTCTGTGATATGTGGTCTTCTCTGTTTCCATTAGCCGCTCGTCTGATGGAAAGTGGGACGAAAATGCCGCTCGTCTTCTGAGCTACAGGAAATCGAACATCTGACTATCCGAATTTGTGGGCCGACTCACGGGCTGTCCTATTGACTTAGTTCTGGGGTACATATATCTTTTTTTTCGAAGTCTTTCTTCGCCATACGTCTATTGTTCTCCTTCTACAGCAGATTTCTAAAGAGAACCGCTCATTTCACTGAATCATGTGGTGTGTCTACGTTTGTAAGAAATTGTATTCATTGTACTTCAATTGCTTCTCTGTTGTTTTTTTTTTGCTTACGCATATTTTATACAGGACCTATCTATCGCCGTGATCGCCGTCTAAGGCGTTGGAATATAAGAGTAGGCCCTACGATGGTATCTCCACCACACCACTCCAACGTGTTGAACCGTCGCAATCTCCATGTCAAGCTTTACAGTCGATGTCGTCTACGAAGGGCCTAATGCGTCAGCCAGGTTTCCCCCTTTCACGGAAGTGGTGAGTTTGTTCCATTTCATTGGGCCTTCAAAAGCATTGTAGTGATTGCTACTCGTAGTTGCAGAACGATGCCGGGCGGATTAAGCTTCGCTGGGACCATTCCGTGATTGGTAAACGTGCTCCGGCAGTGTCGATACCAACTCCGAAGTCTCGAATGCTGCCATTGGGACCTACGAAGCCTGGCTTCCCATCCCACAAGCTGGGCTCACGCTCAAACGCTGTTCCCGTCATGACCGGCGGAGAAGCATTTCAATCGTTTAATTCCCCCACAATATTTCGTAAGCGGGGCAAGTATCGGTGTTCTTAATCCAATCGTCTTCGATGGAACTAATACATCACCAGCGTAGGGGGAGTCTGGTTTCTTAAGATGGTATATCCCTATCTATCATCCCGTATAGTCCATGCTTATGTTTTCCTAGTCCTTCGGCAAGCTTCATCCCTTTTCTCGACCTGAGGACTACCCCCAAACTTTTTTGACAATATTCGACTCGGGTAAGTTATACCACTCCGCTGATGTTTAGGAGACCAATTGAAATCAGGCCTGATCGTTAGGTGCCCCTTTCACGTATGTTTTTTGTCAAATATTAAACAATGGAAGGTAACATATGCTACTTCAGCTGGTGCTTCGGGATCGCAGACGATAGAGATTTGCTCATTGTCGAGCCTAATCCTGACCCCCCCAAATCTGCGGCCACTGGTACTGAAGACTCGGATCGCTATATGATTTCTCCGAATATCTTCGATTACAAGAGGCGATCGCATTCTTGCATCCCCAAGAAACACTGGACCAAAGAAGGGACGTTCGTGAGTACTCAAGACCGACCAAACCTCAACGTCTTCATTGCTGAATACATAAGTGAGACTGCTGCCGGTAAGTATCCCTCTGCGGCGACCCTCCTAGGAAGAAATAATTGACATTCATTGTTCCAGTTGGAAATTTTTGGGAAACAATTGCATGGATTTATCCCCTACACGGTTCAGGGCCTAATGAACTCGTCCCTGTCAAGCAGTGTGAAATCGGCCTCGCCGTCGGCGCGTCTAAAAGCCTACTCGAAGAACGTGCCGATGCGGTTTTAGGCCTTTCTATGACCAAGGGCAGACATTTGAAGAACAAGAAACCATTTCTGGAGACCGCATACGCGACTGGCGTTCTAGATGTTCGTTCACTTATCAACATTTTGTATAGGTCAATCCATGATGCTGACGTCTTGCAACAGGCCAAGTCATTCTCTTTCGAGCTGTACAGGTACGAATCCAGGAAATTCTTACCGAATGTAATCTCAGCTAACAGTCTGCCTGGAGGGCTCGTAAAATGTCATGGTTCAGATTTGGGGCGGCGGATCCAAATCATGTTCGTGCATGCTCCACGTGGTTTTCTCTCGTAGCGTCATCTTGGATCTCTTGGTCTATATCTTTCTCGCATTTGCAGACGCAATCCGCTACGTTGGATATATCCAAGATCTTGGCAATGGGAGTTGCTTTAGACACAGGTAGGACGTCCTCTAAGTCATAATGCTATCAGCGCTCAATTCACAATCAACAGGAACGGACTTTTGCTACTTCCCGGTCGCATTCCTCGATGAACTCTATTCTGAGTTGCCCAAGCCAGCTCCGCCTTCTTCTCCTACTGGGGTACCTTACATTCGAAAACTCTTATACAATCCCTCTCATAATATCTGGACGAAGTCGTTCAAGCTCTTGGGGCCGAACGAGTCGGAGAGCATTGCGATTCCTTATTCGTATCTCATATATGAAAACATAGACGCAATGTCTGATTTGGGTAAAGACGACGCTCGGGAAGTTCACGGAATATTCCAGGCTCCCGGCGTCCGCAGTGATGACGTTGGATATGTGACAGAAGGCTATGGAGCGATTATTGGCATGGTATGTAATTAACACTTCGCTCATCGTTCGGTAGTTTTCTGACTCTCCGTAGCGCCTGATGTCTAGATTCCGTATGATTTTCGACGGGGAGAGAAGTAGGATTGGCTTCGGACGCAAAACGGAAAGTTCAATCTAAATGGTATGCACCAACTTGTCTGCAACGGCAGCAAGATGTCCTCGGCCTTGGAATGGAGTCTTGAGAGATCCATCCATCGCGAACTTATCCTCCACGGCTCTCACTGTATTTCAAATAAAGCTGTAGGTCACGGTGTATTCATCATTGAGACGACGATTCGCCAACAGGATCACGGAACAGCTAAAAGGTACGTTTGTGGCGAAAGAGAGCAGTGGTGTCCTTGAATAGAAATGCTCTGGCGGACGCAAGGATCATCCAAATGTTCAAAGAAAAAGACATCAAACTTGGTACTAGGGTATAACGATACGCGCATATCCAAAACGGCATGGACAACAGTTCACTGGTCAGTAAAGAGAGTGTCGAACAGGGCAATTTGTGAGCCGAGCCATCTACAAAGCCAAGGGTTGCAATGAGTGATCGGGTGTACGTATGCCGCGATTTCTTCGCTCCGATAGCCGACTTCCCATAGATACCTGTAAAAGGGCAAGAGTTTAGGACAACCCACAAAGGATAACAAGACTGACACGGTCTCAGTCTCAGGGTACATTGTACACAACCGCCCTAAGGCGACCGCCTCTTGACGCACACCATACTTTTGCCATCGGCCATGTGTTGAAATACACCGAATACGCCGCAAGGCAGAGTGAAGGGATATCGGAAGCTATAGCCGAAGCACAGTCTCCCAGCAGTTCGTACCATCGATTGATATCACCTGTCCCGGGCGCTAGAAGTTCATGCGACCAACGGGCATCAAGACAAAGAACACGGAGGTACTCCGATGGTCGAAGTGTCTTCCTAAGTGTCTTCTGATATCAGCACAAGGAAAAATCAGAAACACGAATCTACATGGCATGAACGGCATGAACCTACCGGGTCAAGGAAGGCTGGACACATTACATCCACGTGCAGGTCTAACCGTTCAAGGGACGGGCACCGCGAGGCGACACAGGCCAGGAAGTCCTCATCAGCCTCGGTAGAAATCCCCAAGCGTAGATAGGTCAGACCGTCAAGGTCGTTCGAGCGCAAGACGCGCGTCTGAAGGATCTCGGCAGAGATGTTCGTCTGACACTCTAGGTCAAGCCAGAATGTGGTCGGTTCGTGTACTATATCCGCGAGAATGGAAAGGGACCGGAGAGACGAGGGGAGTGTGGACAGAAAACGTTCTTCTTTCCTCGCATTGGTCAGCGAGAGATAACGGATTTCTGGGTACTCCGTATGGACACTCGAACAGTCCATTTCTGGTGGAATGATGGTATGCCCACGCTCTGGCGTACTGATGATTTCAATATCCAATCGGCGGAGTGACGGAAGGCAGGACTTTGACACTAATCTGATTAGCGGTGTAGACTCGTCTGCGGGGGATACGCCCCGTATGACCAGCTCGGTGAGACGGGGGAACGACGTCGTCGTCATCAGAGTGATGGGTAGCGTTTCTGAGGCGATCTCCAGATTCTCCAGAGATTCTCGATGGAGATGAAGGAGGTCGAATATCGCAGAAGACTCGACGGTAAGGACATAGGCGGGCCTTGGAACATATCCGGTGTGAGGATAGGCAACATTGCCATGTATGTCATTAACACCCCAAGGCAGCACGGGATGATTGTCAAACCAAAGCACAGAGGGAGGGAGAGAGATGTTAGTGAGGGAGGAGCTGCGCGTCACTCTACCTTCAAAATCGGGATATCGTATCCAGTCGCTACTCCGGATCGTCAAGGACGCAAGATTAGGCGCCCCGAGCAAGGCTGTCGCGAAATCTGGCCAGAGACCCAAATCAATGTATTCGAGCACAAACTCAGACATTTTTGTCATGGATTGGAATGCTCTCATGGCCTGGTACAGCTGCATGCGCCGGTTGTCTAGTGACAATTTCCGCAGCCTCACTTTGAGTGTAAAACGAAGAGGGGACTTGTAAAGGCAGTGTACGAGTTGGGACTCTGGCGTCGCGGTCGCTGCCCCAGCTGAAGGACTCGGAGGGGTCAACATTGCTCCTATGGGGAAGAGAAACAGGAGACCAGTACTTACTACTATTACTCGGTAGTTTATTTTCCTATCAGATGAAATATATAAGTCTCTAGATCTTATCCTTGCACATCGCGCGCAGCGGCGTGCTGTCAGAAGGCTGTGCGCCCGGTTTTGACTGTCTGGATGATCTCGGCGTCTGCCAAAGCATCCACCAAGTCCAGGAGAACAAAGTCGCATCCTTTACGCGCCACGAGGCTGACGGTCACAGGAAGCTGCTCTTCGATTTCCGTGATGTTGGAATGGTACGGGATTTGTCCGACTAGCGCGACGGCCCATCAGTCACCGGAAGGTTAGATCACAAGGACAGCACGCACTGGGAATGACAACCTCAGGCGAGCGGCCAAGGTTCGCTACGCGACTGCTGCCGAAGCCCAACGGGACACTCTCGCTGAAGCGTTGTGTCAGATGATAGTGATGGGAGATGACGGCGAACGTACGGAGTGGTGTAGTATACCTCTCTGCTTGTGTAAGTCCCAGCATTCGTACTACGAAGGCCCAGTCAATCAGATAACTGCGGGCCCAGAGAAAGGTGCCAACGTACGGGTAGAGATACAGGCTTTCCGAGCAGGATTCGCTATCTCCTAGAAGCTACGAATCCAAAGCACCCATCAAGTCAAAGACACTACTGAGGAAACTTCACCGCTCACAAAGTTCGTCATGGTCCAGTTCTCAAAGGTCTCCTGCTTCACAAGCTCGGCAGTGTAGTTTGCCTCTCCTCTGGCTTCACCATACCTTCCGGCCCACAACGTCAGTGCTACTCATTCGAGACTTTTGGCACAACACCTGCTCACCTCCATCGGTAGCGGACCTGAGGGTTGATATGCGGGCTTCGTCCGCCATTGGCCGCCTTGAAGTCTTCAAAGAAGGGCTTTCCGACATTCGTCCATTGGTAGTACGAGACCAGCGTCGAGTACGTCTACTCCATGCGTCAGCGCACGAGGGAACAGGCCGAACAACGGGGCAACATACCTCATTGACATAGGTGGCAATGGGGACACCGACTCCCGAAGTTTCATTCCACTCAGCAGCGATGCTGAAGTTGGCAAGCTCAGCGCCCAAGAATCCCTGGAGTTTCCCGAAGAAGGCGGTGTAGATGTCCAAGGCCGGACTTGCTAAGAGCTGGAAGTCGTCGGCTATGAGAAGCTTGCTTGGGAAGGCTGGATAGGATTCAAATGCCTCGGCATACCAGGCCTTGCCGAACTTTGCGAAAGGCTTGGGATCGCGGGCGAGCTAGAAACGGAGAGATGTTAAGGCTTCAAGCTAACGAAGGAGTGAATACCACACACGTATCCAGCAGTGTCAAGGATCGGCTAGTAAGATAAAATTAGTGCCGTGTACTGCATCATAGCCAATCCAGGAAAAACGTACACTCAAAGGAACAGCATCGTCGAGGGTGATCGCACCGACGCTAGGACGGATACCATAGACACCATTAACACCGGCAGGAAGGCGTACGCTGCCTCCGGTATCTGTATATGCTGAATAAACGAGTACTCATTACCCAAAGGCGGGCAACACCACTGACCAGAGCCCAAACTAACGTCCAAAAAGTCCAGAGTCGCAATACTCGTTCCGGCGCCAGTTGAAGAGCCGGACGGCTCCCTGTTTCCATCACCCCGAGGAGAGAACGGGCAGTGGTAGTCAACCCAATCCTACAGCGCCAATATGAGGAGGAAGACATCTATAAGAGAAACGACTAAGGCTTACAGCCGTTGCGCGATCTCCGTTGGCAAACTGCACCATCTTTGTCGTTCCAACCATGTGCGCACCAAGGTCTACAAGTCTTGAAATGGCAGGAGCAGTGACATTGCGTGGAGGATACAGCTAGTAGTAATGTCTGTTCCCTGCGGTCGCCTTAATTCCTTTTACTACATAGCAGTCTTGATGAGAGCCGAATTAGTGCAAAGTGGGGATCGCGCACGGTAGAAGAGATCCTTGACAGACACGCGGAGACCAGCAAGAGGCTGATCGGTCTCATTCGCGCTCAAAGCGTAGACCTTTGAAGGAGTGCCAATGTACGGAGATGAGTCGGTCTGAAGAGAAGCAGAGATCACGGCAAAGGATCCGTCAGACTGATGGACCAACGAGTCGAAGAAACTCTGCTGAAAGTTTCAGCTGCCGCAGCGTAAAGAAAGGAGCAGCATCCGCACTTGAGACTCGTCGAAGTGAAGACGGTAAGGTGTGTATACTGCGGGGCGTCCAGTAGGCCCATGGGCCAAGACATAAGGACCAGGAGGCAACTGTGTAGGAATGCTTAGGACATGCACTCAGGCCGGCTCTCAAATAGTAGGTAGCTCACGTTGAGCCTACTGGCGATCTTGAAGACTTTCAACTTAGACGCGTGTACCGATTTTGGGCCGTCGACAACCAAAAATTCAGCACCTTGGCTCTTGAAAAAGTTCGACACTGAGTTCGACACGCTGTCTGGGCCCTGGAGAAGAATGGCTGCACACAATTGATAGAAAAGTGCATGCAACAAGTAGATTGGCACATACCCTTGAGGAATTCTCGGCTGAAAACATCATCCATGCTCTCCCAATCTGCAATGGTTGCAGATAGACTCTCCTCCGTGAAATCCGTGCCATGAGAGGAGAATGCTGTGAACGCAACAACCTCCCCCGACAAACCAATCATCTCAGATCCTGAAAAGGTCAGAACAGGCTCTGTTGGAAGATAATAAGGAACATCTCCTAGAGTGATGGTCCGCGATGTAGCAATTGGCTTCCATGCCAATGAAATGGCGGGTAAAGCGAGCAAACAGCTAGTCAAAAGCGAATTCCAGGTCATGGCGCTGTTCGCATACAACAGAGATAGCACATTTTATGAGTGCATTATATACAGTCCTGACGAGCATCCGCGCTAATACTTTATCCGTACCATGGTGAATGATAGGTTTCTTCCAATGGCGTGAAATGCCGCAAAAATAGATCGGGGAACGTTTTCAAGCGCTCTGTCAGCAGGTACATATGGCGGGAAAAGATAAGAGGAGTCGGGACACCGCCACCTGGCGCCTCGGCACGTTTCACGGAGGGACAGGAGGGACACCACAAAAGTTTGGCCACAAATTCAATTTGAATTCAATCTATCCATAGTAAGAGCCGACACTCAGATGCTCCGAGTCAAGCTCATGACTTCCAATATTATTGTACGAGGTAGAAACGTGTACTTACAGCACACTTACAGTATCGAATCCCAGTGCTGCGGGGGCAGCTCAAAGTCCAACTTTCAGTGTCGAACGTTAAACCTCAGGCCTCCGGACTGTCAAACGGATAAGCAATTGCGAAAACGACCAAGCCGCCACACCCTGCCCTCCCGCCTCACGTTTATTTCGGTTGACACGATCACATGGTTAGTAATCCACTCACGACTGTCACTATTGTACAGTGTAGTTGACATTGAAATAATAATCAAGAAATAATGTTCACGTTCGTGCGGAAACTCATCGGATGGGTCCAAACTGCGTCTTCAGCTGCGCTGATCAAGTTGTTTTACCAACCACCGAGCAATTGGGATGAGCTGTCACCCGAGGACGGGGCGGTGGTCTGGCAAGCTCTGACAACTCTTTTAGCTTATCATGGTTTCGTCCATCACAAAAGCCCTGAGTATCAGGCGCTCCCCCCTCCCCCTCCTATCTCTCCTCAAAATCCATTCCAGCCGGGCCCAAATGAGGACTTTGTGCACAGAATCCCAAACGGTCGTCCTATAGCAAAATCGTTCTGGGTGCCAGTAAGTTCGCGATCCTTAGTCAACTACGTACTCTCATTGTTTAACGTAGCGTGGAACGCATATCATTGGAGCTGATAGATTGGGCCGTGAGGTAAACATCAAGGCCATTCGATCCGACTCGCGCGAGATGCAGGTCCTTCGACACTTGTCGAGCCCTCAGTTAGCGGTGTCCGATCTCAATCACACATTGCCCGTACTTTCCACTATAGTTCTGCGCGGTTGGACCATTATTGTCCAGCCTTATTGGGGAATCCAATGGCATAGACCTCCACGCGATATTTGCGTCCGGCGCCTTCAAGTGGCGAGACAGCTGTTGGAGGGACTATCATTCATGCACTCTCATAGGGTTTCCCACTCGGTTTGAGCCTTTTTTCCTCTGTGACGGGCCTTATTGATTATTCATGATCAGGATATACATGGTTGCAATCTGCTTGTCAATCATGAAGACAGAAGGTTCAGGGATCCTTCGTATCAGACCGACGTAGATGTTCGGGTAGCCTTCATCGACTTCGAAAGCTCTTTCCTTTTTCCAGAGGATGCCGGAGCTCACATTATCAATGCGGCTGACATGGAAACTGCGCCCCCCGCCAGGATCAGAGCCCCGGAACAAGACAACGACAGTTGGCATGCCTTTCCTGCAGACGTCTACAACCTCGGCCGCTGCTTTCGTGTATGGTTATTGAATAAGGTCGGTGTGCCAGAATGCAGAAACGTTGAAAACACCTGCTTAGTGAATGATATGTAGGATCTGGAAGCGATGCCACGCTTTATTGAACTCATTGACGCGATGACCAAACAGGAACCCTCCGATCGTCTGTCATCTAGAGAAGCCTTATGTTTGATGGAAAAGTTGCTGGCGGAGCTGGATAAATGCGACCACGACGATGCTCAACTTAAAGATGTTATGAAGAAAGAGTTGTAATGTGGCAGCTCGAGGAGGTCGAAAGGTGTTCTCGCCAGTGGACGACCTTGTGGATAATAGATTCTCATCTTGCCATGATCTAATCACTTGCATCGCTTTTCAGAACATCAGGACTATTTTGGCCCTGGTGATTGATGTCAGACGCTTTCGTGTACTCACTGGGGCAGGAAAATCTATGGGAACGCCGAAGAAATCCTTCGTCTCTGCAATGCGGCGAGAGCCCAAGTTTATTTCGGAAACCAATTTACGCAATGACAAAGATGCCAATTGTATCAAGTTAAATTCCAGCCACCCAGGCGCCACATGACTTTATGAGTAACAATAGGCAACGGTGCGTTGATGAGGCCAGTAGGTCGGCGGAAGAGCCCGCAGATCGGTCTCCGAGTGCTACAAGGAATCTTTTTTTGCAGAGGCTTCGAGCTGGATGTCATCTTCCTCCTTCCCCTGTAGCTGCGACAGGTTTTGGATCAAAGAGAGGGCTTCTTTAGCCGAGGGGCGCTCAGAGGGTTCCTGCCTAGTCATGGCATCGAGGATATCTGCAGCCACGTCTTTCATATTCTGCAACCCGTTTCACTTTCCATTTTCAACGGGTCAACATTTATAAATACGTACCGTCAGCTGAAGACAGCGTCCAAGGTTGTAAACATCCGCCGCGAAGGCATCCCATCTCTCGTTGTCTTGTTCCGGTGCTCTAATCTGAGTGGGCGGTGTAATTTCCAAGTCGGTCGCATTAACGAAGTGATCGACAGCGTCTTCTGGAAACAGAACAGAGCTTTCGAAGTCGATAAATGCCGGGTGAAAATCGACGACATGAAACGAGGGATTAGAACTCCTTCGATCTTCATGGTTGCAAAGGATATTGGAGCCGTGAATGTCCTAAGGAGACATAGCAAATCATCAAGTACGTCGTCATCAAAGAAAGAATCTCAAACCCCATGGGAGACCCTATGAGAATGCATGAATGACAGTCCCTCCAACAGCTCTCTGGCGACTTGAAGGCGTCGTGAGCGACTAAACAAGGGAGGTTTATGCCACCGGACGCCCCAAAAAGGTTGCACAATAATGGTCCAATCACAAACGGGTATAGTTGACAAGACGGGTAGGGTGTGATTGTGCTCAGACGCTGACTGTGGACTCGTCAAGTAACGGAGGACCTGAATCTCGCGTGAGTTGGATCTAACGGCCTTGAAATATACATCACGGCCCAATTGATCAGCTCCAATCATGTGTGTTCCGCGCTAGTATTGCATTGTCAAAGTACAGGACTAATCGAACGATACAATTGCAGACTTACGGGCGGCGAGAAATATGTTTCTGATCTAGGAAGACGGACTGGTAGTCTGTGTATAAAGTCTTCATTTTGCCCCGGTCGGAATGGATTTTGAGGAGGGATAGAGGGGGGAGGCGGTAGCGCCTCGTATTCAGGGCTTAGACGATAGACGAAACCGTGGTGGGCCAAAAGAGGTGCTAGTGCGTGCCAGACCTCCTCCCCGTCCTCTGGAGAAAGGGCATCCCAATTGTTTGGCGGTTCATAAGACATTGCTGGACGTTGCAATTTAGACACACTCGATATAGCAGGTGACAGAAAGACTTTCAGCACTATACGCCGCTGGCAGAAAATTCCCCGATGGTCGTGGACACGATACAGCGTGACGAGCACCTAATATTTTAACCGCTCTTCGACGTGAAAATGCCGTTGAAACGTATTCAAGCTCGGTCCATTATGGCAGGAAAAGAAAAGAGCTGCGTCGGGGCACAGCCACCTGCCTCGGCCCACCAGCAGCGTCCAACCGGGAGGAGGGCTGAGGAGGGCTGTCCTTTTGCGCGCCTCCCTCAAGAGCCGGGATTCAAACGTTCACTTGTTCAAGCTCAACTTTCAAGACCTCCACTGACCTATCTGTACGACTGTTCACAGTACATTATCATTTGGGAATCACTCAAGAATCCCTGTGCCACTGTGGGGGCGGTTCAACCTCCGGGCTACCAGACGAATTAGTGGATGGATAACCAACTGGCCAATTGCGCAATTGCGAAAACGGCCGAGCTGCCGATCGCCCTCCTGCCTTATATTTAGGTGCCGGAAACACTTTTAGCGTGACCCGGAAATCCTCCCTCGAGAGCTTGCAAATAGAGATGGAGAAGCTACACTAGGAGATACTGATGCAGCATGACAGGTACGTCTGAAACATTCAGTACAAATGCATACAGCGTCTCTAAATACTCTACCGCAATATGGCGCCGGCGGCGCAAATGTGCTCTTCGAGACAGTCTAAATCTACACTACGTCCACAACGTGCGCAAGTCGCTCTATCAAAATAGTCAAGGTCGTCGTGCGTGTCTTCTCGGTATCGCTGTCGTGGAACACTCCTCTCGGAACCATCAACTGGCGCTCTCGTACTGCTTTTCCACGTAGACGTAGACGCACGGAAACGTCGGATGGGGCGGAGAGGGAAAGGATGCTCTCGGCCACGTTGTATGGAAGGAAAGCGCGACACAGTCGTGCTTGGTGTCGATGCAATCTCTGGGAGACTTGTCGTGGATATGCTAGGCAGCGGAAGCTCGCTCGACGCGTCCACTAAGAGACTCCGTCTCAGTGTTTTCGCTACCGAAAGCGGAAAGATGGGTGTGGCAGCGATAGTGGTGTCGGAGATGCGACGCTGCCGGGAAGGACTCGGGATAATGATAAACGGATTTCGACGGACATCCTCCGAGCCATCCCTCGCGGTAATGAGGACAAAGGGAGACGGTGGCAAGGAGATTGATCCGCCCCGGGAGTGGGGCACTCGCTCAAGCTCTGCTGAAGGTGGAGGTGGGCCTAAACGATTGTCAATCGGAGCAAGGAATAGAGGTTTCTGAGAGATGCCTCGCTTGACGCTAAAGGATTGAATGAGTCCACGAGGTGTGGCAAATGAAAACCTTGAGCCGGGGGCGTGGCGGTTACGATCATGATCAAGAGGATGCTGGGCTGTGGATTTCAAATACGGCTCTGGCTGAACAGGAGGCTGATCAGCAAGTGTAGGTGTCAATGCAGAAATTTCTAGCCAGCCCTCGTCAACGTCCTGTTTATCACCAGTATCTTTCCCCGCCTTCGATCGTCGTCGTGATCGGAGTAGAGATTTGGCCCGTGCAGCCAGAGGTTTAGGTGATGTTTTTGATGGTGGGAACACGGTAGAAGGTGTCTGGGAAGAGACTTGAGCACTGCTTGAACCAAGGGAGTGGACCTCCTGTCCTCCCTTTGTTCTGGGAGTCGAGCCTGAGGACTTGTAGCCCTCGTCTGTCTCGTAGCCGCTCGACGTCGGCGTCCTGCGCCGTTTATTCTTGGACAGTGACATCGGTCGAAAGGGTAATGAGAGATGAGCACGTTTCGTCGATGGAGAGGAGATATTGCTGCCAGTAGGAGCGTCAGAAGGCTCGATATCGCGGTTCTCCCAAGCCGTAGCTGAATCTGTTCTGTCCACCCCAGTCGGCCTGAAATTTACAGGTCTTTCGTGCCTTTTATTCCTATCCTTGCTAGGATCAACCACATCCTCCTCTCCGTCACTAAAGATCCATTGCCCCACCATACTGTGATCATTGAACGCCCCCAATTGAACGAAGGCGTCGAAGACAGACGCGCGTATTGCATTTGACTCGCGGTTCATGATGATGGGAGGATGAGGAAAGAAAGATGCGGTGCATTGTGAGCTGGGAAGTGACGAGGATCAAGGAAACTCTGGAAGGGATACATGCGCATATCGCCTTGCCAACAATACCACGTCGGTGAGTCGTGACGTTCGCGTCTGTGACAAATTGACGGGGTTCGGCGTTATCGGCCAGGTGCTATCATGGAGGTCTAGGCCTTCCTATCTGTTTACGGTATTCACCTCCTTCGGTGGATCTGTGGCGCAACGGCATCGACTGCAGTATTGGTTCCGTACAGAAATGCACTGAATTTGGGTGATCTCTTCGATCTGCGTAAAAGAACCTCACAATTCCGCCGAACACTTGTATCTGATCGAAGTACCTAGCTAGGTTGGTCTTAAGCTTGAACATCACTTCGATCCAGCCATATCTTCCCACGTCAAACCTCGTTCGCGTCATGACCTCCTCAGCCCGTCTGATAGACAATAACGGTCCTGCACGATCGTCACATCATGGGTGAGTTTCTGCAAGCCGATATCATCTTGATTGAACAGCTGAACTTTTTCAACGAGAGGAAACCTGGTGACACTAGGATTGCCCCGAGCGCTAGAAGTTCATGGGAGTAGCGAGGAGTGGTGGACAGGAGTTGCAGTGCCGGTGGCCCGGCTGCGGCAATCAGTTATTATGTAACGGCCGCCACCTTAAGGCTTACGCCCACAACGTCCTCCACTGATCATGATAAGTAATCTGATGTTCCTTGCTTCGCAACGGCGCAAGTCTGTTTATTGTGCTGAGTTTGGTTGGCATGGGTTAGTACTACACGTGGGGGTCGACACTGCTCACCTACTTTTGAACTCAGGACATCATGGCTCTCTTTCTCGAAGTCGAATATCACGGCCCCAAGACTATTTCTCCTTTCCACGATGCCTTACAGTCTGAAAACTCACAATATTTGATGTTTATGGTCCCTTCCACTGGGTCCTCAACGGAAAACTACCATCACTACGCGCATTGAAAGGCGTGAGTGATGGCTGTTTGTGAGATGGCACACATCGTTGCCTTACTAGTTTTCTTTCTATAGCGTCTCTGTGGCTTCTGCGTATTGTATGTCAGTCTGATGCTTCTCGTCAGAAGTAGAACTCATGCATTCCATCTCCATAGGATGTAGGGAGAGGCGGGGTAAGAAATTTGTAGCCACGTTTTCCACAAGTGAGCATATCACTCTCATGTCTGAGTCGATCAACTCACCAGCCTTTGCCGCGACCAGCTTCGCCGATAACGTACGTGCACTTTTCTCCCGCGCATGTGGCCCCCGTTTATTGACTTGCTTCCATTCTAGTTGGGTTTGGGACACATTGGAGCCAGATGTTATTGCAAGCCAGTCGACTACCGTCGACATTGGGTACGCCAGTGCAGCCGGAAAAGGCGTTATACCGACAGGGGAGAGATTTGAACTTGAGAACAACGAAGACGTGTTATTAGAACGCAGAGTTAACCAAGACTTAGTTTGTAACTCGCTTTCTACTGATTTACATCCATTGGTGGCCAACGTGTTACTTCAGATGGACAGATGTACCAGTCGGGCTTCCGGCTGTACAATCAAGAGTCAACGCGCGTTCAGATCAAGGACCTTCGTTTCGGGTTGGCCTCATCTGCGACGCCTCATGTTGTGCAATCCTTTGGAGACGGCTGCCTTGGACTTGGTAGAGATTTCTCTAGTCCACACCTCCCATTGCTTTCAGAAGCCTTCTGCCACCACATCACTCAGGTCAGTTTCAATATCGGTGGAATGGCTCTCTACTTCTGCTCATCGTGATATACCACAGTCGAAGAGCTTCTTTTTCGAATTGTACACGTCAATGTATCTCTTACTAGGTTTCGCCTAGCTAACAGGAGCTGTTTTTCGTTAGGGATCGCCCCTCAAGATTTCTTCTGGGGAATCTTTTCGGTGTGGCAAAGGAATATCATCAGCATGCCATCCAGTGGGCCTCCTTGACTCCCGG
>RZIO01000015.1:756934-784246 GCA_004338095.1 Gloeostereum incarnatum
ACTCAAATCGTCTCCGTTGACAATCTGGGAACGGGGAAGGCAAAAAATCTTGCCGAGCGTGTGGTATTTGATAGCAGTAAGTTTGTTTCTCCTGACTCGTTACTCTGAGCTCACCGTTCCGGATCTTCTTTCAAGGCCTGGACTTCTGTTACCTATCGGAGGACTTGTACAGAGCGCTGGTATCCGAGCTGATCGATTGCGATCGTGACGGATCGTCTGACGTTGTGAAGAGAGAAGAAGCAGAAAAGACGCGTGTGGCCATCAATTTTTGAAAATCAGCAAGGTCTTGGAAACTCCGTACTCACACCCCCCCTACGAGAGCTTGGACGAAAGTGAGAGCGGATCTGAGCTGCAGCATCTGATCTTTCAAGAAAGGCCAGAGAATTTTCCCCAACATACTTCTTACTTTGGGATGGTGTGTTTCCCCTCCCTTTGTCATTCTTCAACGGTAGTACTTCCTTTCCCGATTCGCGATATTCTTCGATGGGGATTCCTATATGGTTGGTTTGGCTGCCCGGAAGTAAATATGTAGCATTAATTCACGATGAGGAGGGAGAGGCTACTTCATTAATTCACACCTCGATCAAGGAACTAAGTGTTCTTCGATGAAGGAAATCGTACTATAGATAACCAATGATTGGACAGAAAGCACGTCGTAGGAAGGTATACTGTAGAATCTCCTTGGTAATTGTACCGCGCGTTAACAGGGGATTCCCAGTCTTTGTTGCTGAGCAGCAAAGTAGGGAAGCCACAGAACCGGCGCCGTCCGGTACATATTGATCCGATCATGTTTGTCCGGCACTCATCCCCATGCAGCTCAGAACAATAAGTAAGCGCCCACCCATGCCAATGGACCCACCAACTTATCGATAATCGGACTCCGATGACCAAAAGATAACTGTTTTATCATTTTAGAACCATCGCGAAATGTTTGACTTCCGTTGCTTCTTTTTGGTGAGAGTCCGTCCATCGGTCCTTGACTATGGCCATATAAAGTTGGCAACTGCTGGGCGACTTAAGAGAAACCAGTTCACTTTTCACGCTCGCACTCAGGGAATACATTATGTCTATCTTTCTCGAAGTCGAATATCATGGTCCTAAGACCATGCCTCCTTTCCACGATACGGTGCGAGCAATCTCCAGACTCCTTTGTCTGAGCCTATACCTAGCTGATGCCAACATCCTCGCAGCTGCGAAACGAGGCTTCACTAATAGACTCTGCATCTATTCCTGCGGAGAAACATCTCGACCGTACATCCGAATCCGGCAGTCCGATACCTTTGCCGGTCGCAGACTCTGGGCCTCCTTCCTTCCTGTCAGACTATCTCACTACCACGGCTGCAAGGAGTGGGACAGGTGAGTAACTGTTGTATTACGTTCCGCTTCACTCACTAAGCTTCATCCCCTTCGCAGCACCTTTGTGGCTCTTACGCATTGTAGGCCATGCATCATGCTTTTCATCCAGTAGACAGCCCACTGACAACGTCATCTGCTTTAGGACGTAGGAAGGGGAAGCGGCGAGGGCTGCCTAGTTTCGTTCTCGACTGGTGAGTGTCGTCCTGCGGAATATGCTTGCGCTCACTTTCGTGTCAGTCTCGCCAATAACGTCTGTGTTCACTTTCGCCCCCATTCATCTCTGATCATTGACGTGCTCTACTTTTTTAGTTGGGTCTGGGGTACGTTGCAGCCACAGGCCTCGGACAGCCAATCACCTCCTCTCGCCGCAGACTCTCGAGATGCTGTGGAAGTTGAGCGCAAACTTATGACGGCAGCGGATAGAGTTCCGCTTGTGAACAACGTCGGGGTCTTGTTGGAGCGCAGGGTAAATAAAGATGAAGTTTGTTAGTGGCTTCCACTTACGACTTCTATGATTCGCCACTCACGGCGACTCGCATGCTATCTTTCAGACGGGCAGATGTGCACATCCACCTTTTCGCTGCGTCAAGAGGACCTATCGTACCTCAAGCTGAATAACTTCTACTTTGGGTTATCACAGGCTGACACACCCCGCATCGTGCAATCCTTTGCTGCAGGTTGTCTCGGGCTTGGCAGAGTCCCAAGGTGGAAAACACCCTACCCTTTTCTTCAAGAGCTTTTCGCCCAGCACGTCATTCAGGTTGGTGTCTAAACTTTGCAGGTTGAGTTTCCACTTACCGTCCTCGTAGACACGTAGTTTCTTTTTCGATTTGAGCTCGTGAGCATGAATTAGACTCATTCAACTGAATGCAACTGATCAGCATTGCTAGGGATGATCGTGCTTTCCACCCCTCGAGATTCCTTGTGGGGGACGCTATTCACGTTTCAAAGGAGTATTCGTTTATCCATTGGGCCCCTCTCGTTGAGGACAAACCTTGGACACTTAAAATATCCTCCATCTACAGAAGTGCTCCTGAGGCCAAGATCATCAATCACGTTGACGAGGAGGTGACGTTTGATAGCAGTGGGCTGTTCTTGCTTCACCGTCTGACCGATTTGTGCTCATTTCCCCTGAAGACTTAGATTTCTGCTACTTATCCGACGGCTTGTACAACGCACTAGTATCCGGCATGATTCAGTCTCACCCCGATGGATCAGGGGCCGATGTTGTGAAGCAAGCGGACGCCAAGAAGACGGTATTGAGCTTTCAATTTGATGGACAGGGAGATCAGTCTGCGCTGAGCATTGAATACTCCCAATTCCTTTACGAGACGCTAGTAGATGGGAGCGATGCAGAGTACGGGCATCTGATCTTCCAAAGAAGGCCAGAAGGGTTTCCCCACGACACTTCGTATTTTGGGATGGTGCGTATCTCATTCATCCTCTCTTACCTTGTACTCGACTGACATTCTTTCCCCCCTTGCAGTACTTCCTTTCTCGATTTGCGATGTTCTTTGAAGGAGAAGACTGTATGATTGGGATGGCTGATCGGAAATAGGCGTGCATTATACTAGTGTCTTGATTGTTTATGACAACTTGTAATCATGTCCTGCTGCCTTAACTCACAGTTTTTGGGTAGCTCAGATTGGGCTGTCTCTCAGTCATGCCGCGCTCCAAACAGCCCGAGTCATCGACAAGAAAAAGGAAGTACATTTAAACATACAACGTAAAACACTCCTTAAGTTAAACGCTCTCATGCCGCTTCAGTATCTCCTGGTCGATATGTTTTCAGTCCCGTACGGGGGCAATAAGATGCGGCGAGAAGTAGCACCCTGGCTCAACGGTCTATATAGTCGTTCAGACCGTATCAAGATCAAGACAAAGAGAAAGACACCACAACCATGCCTGTCTCCAATGGCAACCTCAGCCTCGGATAGTCATAGAAGCTCGGATTCCCCAACTCGATCCCTTCACAGATCGTCTCATTCACCACCGGTTTGCTCGTACTCGGCACATCATGCACGTCCATCCCCAAACTATGTCCGAGCCTATGCGGGAAGAACGCCGTGCTGACACCACTCGCCAGAATCGCTTCTTCCGAATTCCACGACCCTGATCCTGGGGAGTCGGGAGACTTGAAGATCCCTAACTTCTGGAACCTTGACGAGGACGCGATGGCAGAGGAGATGCACGACATCCCACTGGATGCCGGGCTTGATGATGTCCATGTCGGCCTTTTGCATCTCCAGGACTAGCTCATACTGTACATGACAGCGACCTCTTCTGAACGGCCGGCGGCGCACGGGACGCGTGCTATAGCCCAGGTCCTTCCGACTCCCGGAACGTCTCTTCCTCATGGAGACGAGCTCGTGAAGCAGGCAGATCCCACTCGTAGCGGAAGCCGAAAGAGCCTCATTGACCGCTAGCATGATTTTTTGACACAAACACGCTATTAGTAAGGATATATTCTGAGGATCTCTCCATCCCATCTCGTTTGCCATCCTTTGGCCGTTTTATCCTTCGAGAAGTCAGATTGTTCAGTGGTGTATCTACATGGCATGTTATGGTTATGAGTGACTCCATACTAGTAGCTAAACAGGACGCACATGGGTTTTACTTCTGGGTTCACATCCTTCAAAGAGCCAAGTAACCATGATTCGGGACGGACATGATATATGTGCCACGCTGCACGGTCTGTGCCGTGCCGAAGGTATCTTTTACCCCTCGAGTATGCTACTCTAGAAAGCGACGGGAGTCGAGTAGCAAGGCCGTCGGCGCATTCTTTCAAGAAGCTAAGCCCGCTCATCTCATCTTCAGAACGGTGAGGATACAACCTCGACAAGACGCCGCAGCCCCAGACGACATCAAAACAGATAATACGAAGACAAGTCAAGGGTTTTAGAGCATGCGACAGCTCTTCCTAAGTAAGCCTTATGAGCCAGTAACAGGCGCGTGTTCAGACAATACATACTGGATTGAAGAACGCGGCACACATGGTTTCAGCGTGACAGTCGAGCCTCTCCAAAGCGGGGCAGCTTGAAGCAACGGAGGCGAAGAAATCGTAATCTGGCTCTGACGACAATCCGAGACGTAAGAACGTCAGGACGTCGAACTTATTCGACATGAATACGGTTGCGACGATATCACCAGGGCTCATGTTGGCATCAAACCGGTGATTCACTCCTGCCAGTGTCTTGTCCGATGCAACGGGATCTGCAAGTATTGATAGCGTGTGCAGGCATGACGGCAGGGCGCGGAAGAAAGGGTCATCATGGCGGCATTTCGTTAAGGAGAGGGAATGGATGGGGGGATACTGTCCTAGAAGAGCACTTGTGTCTGAAAGATGAGGAGGCACGATGAAGAAAGTACTATCAGTGCGCTCCACAACTTCTATGTCTACGTGCCGCAAAGACGGGAAACAAGAGCTCGAAAGGATAGATATGAATGGGAGCGGGTCGACAGGAGGAAACCCTCGGAGTGATAGTCTATTCAGAGAAGGAAACTGAGCAGACGAGATGAACGCCAGAGGAAGCGACTCGGACGGCAGCTCGAGCGCTTCAAGAGATTGACTTTGAACCTCCAGGATGCTTTGGATAGCCCGGGATTCGTTTGAGACTTCGACGTCAGTTCGGGGAACAATGGACAGCGCAGGTAAGCTGTTGTCTGTTCGACTAAGGTCAGCATGGATAACGACTCCTGCCCAAGGCCGCATGTTGCGGATATAAGTGAATTTTTGTAAGCAAGAAAGCTGTTTCAATGAAAGAGAAGCAACGAGTGTCTTCTCCAGCGGTACTTGATTTTTCCATGTAAACCGCTGGAAAGCTACTGCAGCGAGATGTGGAGCCGAAAGCACCCCGTTAACAAATGGGGGCCACAGGCCAATGCAACTATTTGTTAAATTGATCTGCATAAGGCTAGTCATCGAAGGAAATGCAGTAATGGCAGGACGTAGCAAGATGTTGAGTATATAATCTTCAGAAGCAGATATGTCCTGTAAATTAAGGCTTAGATGCCTAAGATGGACGAGATAAACGCTGTGAATAGCAAAGACAAAACATGACGCACTGAATGTGAACATAGATATGTGGGGACATGAATCCCGGGCGATCCCCTGAGAGAGTAAACGCAGAGGCTTTGAACAACAATGGGATACACCTCACACGAGTCTCGCGAGAGCACAAAGATAGTGCTTTGCAGGACTCAGCTTTACCATCTGAGATATACGTCCAGTAGTATATCCGACGAAAGACGTCCTCTGGTAGGATTCTCAAACTCATGGTAGGTCGTGAGTTGTGACAGTGTCACAAGACTGAGTCATTATAGTGCGGCATGCACGTGTCAGCACAGCATCAAAAAGAGAAACGTTATGTACTACCCGTCCATTTATGTAGTATCTCCCGCCAAGGTCCCGCCTTAGTTTAGGCCTTGTGTTGGATATACAAGAGTACAAGAGTGTATAACTTGAAGTCACCGATGGTAATGCCACAAAGATCTTTTTTGTGCCAAAATTTGAGAGAATTTATAAGGTAGATACTTACATCAAGTGAGTGCATGCATGACATTTGACGATTTCGGTTGAACCTTTCTCACACTACAGGCATGGGCAGATAATCTAGGTCAGAAAGAGAGAAAATAATGGACTAAGTTTCTTTCATGTTGAAGATGCTGTTGGCACTGAAATGAGAATGAAGGATTTGTTATGTTCGGCACCTTTTCTTTGAATGTTCCGATTTTTTTGAACATGTAGAGTGTTTTTGATTGAAATGATGACAGAAAATGGATGTAACTGCAGCTGTTCTTGTCATTTTTTAGGCCAAAACAGCTCTTTTGCCCGAAAATTAAATGATTTTTTGATAAACAGATAGCATGTTCTTGTCAAATTTGCCACTCAAAGCTGAGATTAACATTTGACCTCCGACAACCTTATTTCTTCAGTTTTCTGACCGTAAACATCCACCAATGCCTGTAGTGTCAGAACTTCTCAAGATCTCAGACTCAGAGGCACTGTCAGATCAACCTGTTTTGCACATGTGTGATACGGGTGGTTAGCTCGATTGCGGCAATCGATTGGAACTTTGGGTCTTTATAGTACTACTTACGATCGGAAACGTGAGAGACGCATAGGGAGCACTTTACCTCAACATCGCGAGGACGGTCGGGGTCAAGAAGTGCTGACAATGGCGAGATGGTTCTTCAGTTGCTCTTCAAAGGCAGAGGATTTAGACTCAGAGCAATCGTTCCGCCGACACTGCAAAACATCGTCGTTTCGAGAGGTCAACGATTGTCCTTCTTGCCACTTCGGATAAACTACCGCGGCAAGACACGAGTCCACGAAGTATGTACGGACTGCCTCATACATACCTCGAGGCATCTTGGAGCCTGGCTTTACAGAAGGCTGTCAAAACAAATTTCGAAGGACCATCTTTATCGATTTACCCTGCGTAAAATGGACATGCGTCTAAAAACGATACGAGGAACATATAAGAGGGTAAGCAGGCATGTAACATCTGACCATTCATTAAGCTACAGCTTTAAAGATCACTATGAGCGTCGACGCCAACTCTATTTCCGTGGCAGTTGTCAACGGTCTCAGTAAACTCCAGGAAGACTCTGAATTCGTGCTGGCTTCCTTTACGGATTCTGTATGTGCTCTCATTCCCGCTGCCGATCATGTAAACTAAGGTATTTCGCAATCCCCTAGATACGCTTGGATGTTCAACGACGTCACAGGCCCGAAGGTCGTACCTCTCGAGCGCTTATACTTTCGCCTGAGCGTGCTCAGCCTGTGATTAACCAGCACGTGCAACACCCATCGAAATCTACTGTTCAAGTAAAATATTTCTCCTCCCGGACTGTCCTTCCCCTTTCTTCACGTTCGCTTGTCTCTTCCGTTGCTGCTGTGTCGCAGTCTCCTTCTAAGTCGGTCAAGGTCCGCACCCAACGCCTGCCCCCTCTACTTGCACGTAAGCCAAAGTATTCCAGATATTTCTCTCATAGTTAATCCTTTTATGTTAGCATTTACTTGGCTTATTCAGGCGGTTTGTTCCTTGTCTGAATCGGAGTTGCGCATAAATTTGAAACATATCTTAGGATATCGGAGAGTCTGATCCTTCCACAGAAGAACACCTCAACTTGCAGATAGATACAGGTTAGTGTCAAGTTTTTCGTTTTAATCGGTTCCGCCACATTAATTTGCGTGCAGGTGGTGGAGCGACGTAAGCAGCAATTGGCATAGCGTCATCCCCTACTCATGCACATTTTTGCAGCTGGGTTTGGGCCACCCGACAGCCGTACGAAGTCGAGCCTAACGGAACTTCAGAGTCTGCGCCTTCTAAACCCACTGATTTCAAAGTCTATGCTCCCCACTTTACCGCTATGGTTCCCCGATATCGCCGTATAATTGACCTCGAAAAGGTTCACCGGGAATGCACGGTCGTTATCCCAGTACACGACCCAAGCAAGAGCGAAAAGGAGAATATGGAAGAAATAGCATTCCTGGCGATCTATAATAGTTCCACGGCAATCGGTGAGTCTCGTGCGGCTAACGTTGTTCCAACTGTTCTCATAAACTCCACAGTGGGAAGAGGCTATCTGGCAACCCTTTGGGTTTATCCTCCTGATTCCCCATCCGGCACGGGTCACAAATTCGAGAACGTGTATGTAGGGTTTGCCACCGGCGCTTCCTACGGATGGATCCACTGCGCAAGTGATGGCATACTTGGGCTAGATACTACCGATTTGAACAGCTTCATGGATGAGCCCGTGAGACTGTCTTGTTCTCGAGTAAGTCTTTGCTCACAACAACCAGGACATCGTTTGACCATGCTCTTTCCCAGCGAGCTTTCTTCTTCAGCTTCGACCAAAGGTATTATTCATTTGTCACAGCAGCAATTTCTGACTCTGGATTTGTAGACTTACCCACGAATCAAAATTCATCTTAGGAGACTTCCCTCTTCATCTTCTCCAAGAGCATGCTCCTTCTTGGGTCCCCCTCGACCGTACCTTCCAAAATATATACAATTGGACTGTCCTTGTGGTCCGGGCATCTGTAGGAGACGTCGAGCTTCCGATTTCTGAGAAGGATTCAATAGCCCTTTTGGATACAGGTGCGACTGGGGATACTCTAAAGGCAGAGAAATAATCTACTGATGCATGAAATTAAGCCTCGATCCACTCCTACTATACTGGAGAATTTGTCAAGCTATTTTACGCCGCTTTAGCTCTAGATTCTAGTATCGTTGCCACGGAACAAGCTCGGCAGAAGAATGATCCTCAAACCGAGCCTATAAGGGCACAACGATTCCTCTATCGGTCGGAACACGACCATATGGTCTTCAGACTGACATTCGTGAACGGTGTAACAGTGGAGATTCCAGTATCTCATCTCATCTATCCCAGTAAAGACACAGGACTTCGACCATCTCATGGGACCCTTGTTTATGGAACCATTCAAGAAAAGGGGATTTCAGATGATGAAGAACTAGGATATGTTGCAGTTGCTGAGGTGGCAGGACCCGCCATAATCGGCATGGTGAGTGATGCATGACTCCTCCCTCGTCCTGATCCTCCTCTCAGCACGTATTTAGTCCATGTTATGTCATTTTGCAATGTTTTTCGACGCAAGTGGCCAACGTGTTGGTTTCGGGACGAGGAATGAGTCCTAAATGAAGGGTTGTTGTAGGCAGCATTAGCGACTGGGGCTAAGTTCTTCTTCAGCTTACACGTGTCACAAGTCGTTTAGCACTTCATGCTCAACGACTCGGTATAGAAAGGTTTGTGTACATAGTTAGAGTTCCCCGGAACATACGCCCTCGATCCAATCCGTGTCGTTTCTCACAATCGTCAAGTTCTCGTAGCCATCTGGTGTGATGACGATAACGTCTTCAATCCGAATGCCACCAACGCTCTCGTACCGCTTCAGCATCCCCTGGTCAATATGATTTGAGTCCCACACAGGTGCGATAAGATGTGGCGAGAAGTAGCATCCTGGCTCAACGGTCTGCACAGCCGATCAGCGGTTAGACCTGAGTCAGAATAAGAGAAAGACACTCACCACAACCATCCCTGTCTCTAACGGCAACCTGAGCCTCAGATAGTCATAGAAGCTCGGATTGCCCAGCTCGATTCCTTTACCGATCGTTTCATTCACCACCGGTTTACTCGCACTCGGCACATCATGTACATCCATCCCCAAACTATGTCCGAGCCCATGCGGGAAGAACGCCGTGCTGACCCCACTTGCTAGAATGGCTTCTTCCGAGTTCCACGACCCTGATCCTGGGGAGTCGGGAGACTTGAAGATCCCCAACTTCTGGAACCCCTTGACGAGGACGCGATGGCAGAGGAGGTGCACGACGTCCCAGTGGATGCCGGGCTTGATGATGTCCATTGCAGATTTTTGCATCTCCAGAACGAGCTCGTAAATGGCTCTTGCTTCGGGAGAGAACTTACCCCCGTTCCCGACAGGCATGGTGCGGGTGATGTCTGAGGCGTAGCAGTTCCATTCGCAACCTGCATCGATGAGGAGTACTTGAGGGTTAAGTTGGCGGGCTCCGGCGTCTCCGTGAGCAAAGTCGTTACGGTTCTGGTGGTCGTGAGGCTTGACAGGTCCCCAAGCAAACTCGCGGTCGTTGCAGCAGTAGTGGAGAGTTGATGCTCGGTTGGCAGCCGCGACAATGGGGAGGTAGGCTTGATGAACAGATCTTTACATACAGTTCAACGGGAAGGCAAGATATGAGAGCTAGATCACGAACCCTTCGCGTCTACATGAAGCCACAAAGATAGCTTCGGCTTCTGCTTCCTTCTCAATCAGCCATTCCCCGGGAAGGAGAGGTCTATCCACTCCAGCACCAGCACCTCTCTCGATGCCACCCTTGACGGCTTTTCCAAGAACGCGCATGACAGTCTCGTGCGCTCGGGAGCTTATCGCGTTCGCCTTACGGATGAGTTCAATCTCCTGTTTGTCCTTCGTGAGCCGTGCTCTATGGAGAGCAGAAAGAAGGTACGCGTCCGTCACGGCACTGTTCTCCGATGCTAGAACCAGCTGTGTGTATGCCTCTGGGATCTTTGGGAAGAGAGGAGAGTTCCGAGGGAGCGTGTGGAATAGTGCATCCGGGAACGCTTTTAGGAGAGTATTGATAGCTTCTGGAAGCTCAGAGGGATGGCTGACACTTGAGACGTCGTGGGTCTGCTTCGCCGTCTCGAGGGTGGGCGGCGGTACAGACCACATAAGGTCGGCCAGTTCGACCTTGGGGACGAATAGATCGATGGTTGGTTGCTGGGATAAAGAGGTTCCAGATTGATAGACGACGAGAATGTACGACGAAGGTACGGTGCATCCAGACAAATAGAAGAAGTTGGATTCTTGACGGA
The DNA here is from genome assembly GCA_004338095.1 of Gloeostereum incarnatum. Lineage (NCBI taxonomy): Eukaryota > Fungi > Basidiomycota > Agaricomycetes > Agaricales > Cyphellaceae > Gloeostereum > Gloeostereum incarnatum. The sequence continues at coordinate 767,663 of RZIO01000015.1, forward strand.
AAACCATCTCCCGGTCAGTGTCGTTTCTGAAGGGTGTCACTTCTCCAGCCAAAAGAAGTACATGAACCTGGAGGAGTTCAACCATTTTGATAACTACTTTCATGCTGATCTGCGTACTTTGGCTTGTTCAGCAGCAGGCAGCAGTTCCAAAAGTTGGACACAAGTCTTTCGGGCGTGTTGATGAGCTAGAGATCCCATTAGACATAAATCAGACATTATCCATATATTGTACAGACCGTTGTACACCATGATTATACAGTGATATGGGAATATAGAGTCTCAGTTGGTGGTTCAGGATCAAGAGCCGGACCGGATATGAGGCGTGTGGCGCCGCCTCGATATTACATCACCATCCACGATTCCGATTCAGGCTTGCTTCCACCCACCATCATCTCCAAGCTGTTTCTGTAGATATTACCTTTCAAATTCCCAATCTGTTCGCAATGACAATTGGTCGTTTCTGCTCTTCAATCGATGGCACTATCCCTGTTCAAGCGCTTCTTTACGATGACGAGGAGCTGCTAGCCTCCCAGGACGGTGTTGGGGTATACGATGGGTATGTTATGCTTTTTCCAATATATCTTACAACTTACCCAGATTAGATTGCAGAAATCCCCCGACCATCAATCGGGGACCGTGCACATCTCATCACACCGTTTATTCTACGTAGATTTGCACAAAAGACGCGCCAACTCGTTCGCTATGGACCTCTCATGCGTTAACCGGACGGAATACTATGCCGGTCTCTTCACATCTTCAGCGAAAGTCACTCTTCACTTGTCTCAGGATAGCTCCATCGAAGCGGGGACAAGTCCGGAGTCCTGGGAGTGTGAAGTCTGCGCGTACAGGAATCCGCCTGGTCTCAGTCCATCGGCAGCGCGCGCGTGTGGATTGTGCGGTGTTCCCCGAACATCGCAGCCGCTGTCTACTTCTCTGCCGTCTACTTCTCTTCCTTCGGCGTCTGCCTCGTCCTCTTCAGTCGATACAGTTTCTGCAAGTATTGCCTGTCCGGCATGCACCTTCCTAAACGATCCCTCTCTGTCAAGTTGCGAGATCTGCGGGACAAAGCTGCCAGTCAATAGGATGAGATCTGCCCCGCCTTCGCGACCACATTCGCCGGAAGAGGATCTCATCAAACTCAGCTTCCGCAAAGGCGGAGACAAGCCATTTTACTCCACTCTCAAAAGAGCTCTGCAGAGTAAATCTTGGGAGAGCACGGTAGCAGCTGCACCGCCCGCGAACAATCGCTCTGGAATCTGTACGTGCGGCCCTTCTACTACTATAGTACTAACTCGGCCCCCAGCTGGTATTATACAGACAGTTGAATCGACCGCTCAAGGCCGTGGAAATGACATGAATGACGCTCTACATGATCTAGAGGCTTTGATGATCAAGGCCAAGGACATGGTCCGACTGGCTGCTGAACTCAACGAGCGTCTAACTGTAGCGACTTCTACGTCGAGCCCCGTCGAGCCAGAAGAAGTGACCTTCATCCGTTCGTCCCTCTCACAGCTCGGTCTGCAGATGACGGATGCGCCTGTGACGCAGGACATGATGAAGGACGAGCGGAGGTGGACGGAGGAGCTCGGTCGGGAGCTGGCGAGGGTACTGCAAGGGTTGATGAAGGATCGGGGTGTCATTGCTCTGGATGAGGTATGGGGCGGGTGGAACCGTGCACGCGGCGTGGGCAAGTCGTCCCCCAAGCTCCTTGCAAGTTGAGTTGCTGACAGAATTCATGTAGCGCTGATACCACCGTCGACGCTTCTGGTCGTCATCCCTCTGTTACCGATGTATACGAACCCGACGATCTCTTCGCGTACGTTATCCTCTGGACTAAAAGTCCTCCATACACCGCCGTATTCGCACGCTTCCTTCGCTGCTCGTCTCTCTGGACTGCTTTCCCTCTCAGGGCCCAAGACGATACGGGATATCGCAGCAGAGGAGAGCGTAACGATCGGACTAGCTCAGGAACTGGTGGAGGCCGTCGAAGGGGACGGTGATGTCTGTAGAGATGATCCCGCGTCAGTCTCGAGAGGCGGTGATGGTGCTGGAGGCGGGGAAGTCTGGTGGTATGTCAACGTATTCAAGGATGGGTATGTTTGGGATGGAGAGGATGACAGGGGATCATGTTAGAGCGCATTCCGTGCATGTCCTCAGATCTACTGTCCATTCAAATTTCCTCAACTGCCGTTCTGATTTTCACCCCTGTCTTACCGTCTGCTACCAACATATTTCTGTCAATGGGAAAGCATGTGCAGTTGCTACTCACTGTGCTCCTTGTGTTCGTTTAGTGTGTTCCTTGTGCTCGAGCGGTCAGCCCATCTCGACTGCGATTTAATTGGTTCTCGATTGCGAAACCTCTCTGTCGAAGCGCCTAACCTCGCCACCATTGTATTAAAGCACATCTGCGTCACGTCAGATTGGACTGCGTGCTTGCTACGCGTACATGTTTCCGTCCCGCGACTTTCACGAGAATTATAGGCGTCACAGCTTTCCCCAAGGCGGGAACGCAGTCCCGCGGTGGCGGCGACTTCTCAGCTCGGGCTTGCGTTTTCTGGGCGTCGTAACTTCAAATCCGATGACAATGACTCGTTGATGATATTCCATGGTGCATACTGCTACGCGATGGGCGATGGAGTCTGACTACACATACGAATATTTCTAACCGCGTAGTAGCTTTCGGCATTCGGTATGACCTCCGACTAAGGCTTGAGCGCTTAGGCACTCCAGAAACGCATAGACAGTAAGCAGCTCGGAGCCGAAATCGGATTTCGAATCTGGGTATGTGGCGTTTTAAACAGTCCCGGATCTAGAGAATGAATCCATCTGTCATTGCTCTGGCCCGCCACTTGGTCGCTCCGTTAATTATGATGAGATGTTGAATACATAAGGTCCGTAAAAATCTTCCAATTCAATTAAGCGTGAACGAGATTTGCAAGGTGTTTATCCTGCATCCGGGGACCGGGTTTACGCCTCAAGCGGCCTTGAGAATGATGAGTCGGGACCGGACCCGATATCCTCTTATGACTGGGGCTTGGACTCCCTTGACCGTCGGTGGCGCAGTAAGCGGAGGTGGCTGATGTGAGGGATTACTGAGCAGTGAGGTGGGCGTAAATCCGCGGATTGTGGCAGAGCTATGGTTTCTTAACTGTGGGGATCATTCTGGTGATGATGATCTGGGCGCGCGCACCGGCGCTCTGTGGCCGGCCGCCACAGCTTGTTGCGCCTAGAATCTGTCGCGCCTTCGAATGCACTCCCTCCTTTCTGCACTGGGTGTCAACTGGGTGTCCAGACGTCTATTGCCGGCTCGATCGAGGTCATTATACGATCGAAATTGGATCGCGGGGCATGCTGAATTTGAACCGGATGCCATACACGAACATTTGTGTAGCGTACTGTTCTCGTCAGGAACAGGTGGACAGACGAATTTCGTTTTTATCATGAGAGACTTGGTAGCAGGCAGGGATGCCAGCGAAAATCAGCTCGGAATCCCCGGGGGAATACGATGATTGATGGAGTGATGCAAGATATTTTTGGGGCGTCTGTGACATTGCAACGCCCGCGAGAGCGACGATCAATCAAAGAACACTGCACATTCAGATACACTTATGCTACTTATTAGGAACTGAGTACAGAGTACTTACATAGAGCGATCAAGAAGAGAATGGACCGGATCTGTCAAGTAAGTTGCTGTGTCTTGCCTGTTCCGTTGCGATCCAAGGAACGGAGATCAGGAGATTGTTGATGAGGGGGGATGCAGAAGAAGAGGACGAAAGGAGAGAGAGAACGGGCGAAGCTTTAGTTCACGTCACGGCGCGCTCCTCCGTGCGTGGCGGGCGTCCGTGGCGAGTCAGGATAGCTTGCTACAATTGGACAGCCGATGACCTCGGAGAAATAGAAACGACCGGTACTGTATGGCGAGCTGGAAGGATGATAACCGGCGAGGTCTACATGTGTTGGGCGTGAACTTTTTGGCGCGAGCTCGAGAGATCAATGCATTCGCTTCCAACGTTGATGCAAGAAGTCACGGAGGTAGCCGTCGTATGTACGTCCATTCATCTCGCTCGTGAATGCAATGCAAAGTATTGACATGAGGTACACTAGTGACACGAGGATATGGCGGTGCATACCATTTTGGAGTGAAGGCACCATCAAGCAAGCTGATCCACTTACTTGCCGGGGGGATTAAACGTACACAAGTGGCTCGAATAATAAAAGGATGAACGGGTGCGATAACAAGAAGGAATGGAGACCGAAGGAGGACCGAATGTGAGAAGATTGTGCTCTTTCGGAAGATATTGTGTGTTACTATTTGCTATGGGCGTCCGATGCATTTCATATTGCTGATCAACTGAGCTAAATTTGGCCGGGATTCGGGTACAAACTAAGCTCGGATATAGAAATAATGATAAATCGGCATCTTAGATCTGGAGAACTCGGACCTGCTCCTCAAGGGGTCCCCAAAACACAGCCCGAGGCTTCTGTGGATTCCCACGTACGAATCCAAACTGGATCCTATAATTTTTGACTTTGGCGTCAATCCCTCTTGCCTTCATACCATCACCATATCATCCTAATAATTTGGTCTCCTGGCGACGGCGACGACAGCGAACACCACCACCACCACCAGCAGCAGCGACGAACTCATCGCTTCCTCCGGCGACCACGAGATCTGCGATAGCCCAGTAGCCCTGACGAACTGCCATTAACGACGCTATTTCATATACATCAATTAATAACCCTTCCTTTTGCCAATACTTGCTCTCCTGCCTTTTCCCTTTACATCTATCATTATTATGGCCTCCTCTACGCTTGGCTTGCAGAGACTTCAGACGTCTATTCCAACGCACCGTTACACGAATTCTTATGATTCAGACTCGGGGGACGCTCAGGACGGCGGAGGGGAATACACTGCGCGGCCTGGAAATGCTCACAATCACGCCGAGGCCCTCTGGTTCCAGCCCAGAGACAATACCTCTGCCCCAAGTAATTCTCTCACAAATAGTGTCCCCGTTACCATCGACACAGACGAAGACTACCACCCCACTCCCATCTTACCCAACGGTCTCTCACGGCCATTGAACTCCGTGGAGCAGGAGAGGCTAGCTCAGCTCGATCGGCTAAAGTTCTTTCTTGCAACTGCTCCAGGTCGATGGGATGACAAGCCCGAGGCCAGCACATCCACATCAGCGTACGGAAATCCAGGGCCACACCCTGCACTCAACCGATTCCTGCTGCCTTCTCAGGAGTTCGTGACATGCGTGCTCTGGAATGGACTCTATCATATTACTGGCACTGACATCGTCAGAGCCTTGGTCTTTAGGTGAGTACCGTGCATTTACTTTCCCCCCCCCACGTTTGCTTATCTATATACATCGGTCGCAGGTTTGAGGCGTTTGGGAGACCGGTACGGAACATGAAGAAGTTTGAAGAGGGGGTTTTCAGTGATCTACGGAATCTGAAGCCTGGGGTGGATGCTTGTCTCGAGGAGCCAAAGGTGCGTTTCTAGTTCCTCCGGTATTTTCTGTCGATTTGGGTGCACTGTCGGTTTTCTTCGCGGTGACGGGTGGAATGTCTTGATGTTTGGCCTCGTTGCGCTTCCCGAAGGCCGAGCATTCACGGGACCCCTTGCGTGAGACCGCAATGCCAGGACTTCCCCGGCCTAGTCTTCCTTTCCTTGAATCTCAGATTACAATGTGGGTGAGCGCAGCCTCATCATGCCCGCCAGCCGCGCAGACATAGTCTCGGTCCGCCTGTCGATTGGACGCTGAAGGGCTTCTTTGCACGCCAAAGGTGTCCGCATCGATCTATAGCACCCTGCACAAACAAAATGTTCTGGCGGCGGAGCTTGCATCCTGTTTCCCTTCAAGACACATTTCTAACGGAGCCGATCTGACCCTATCCGTCTTATCTAGTCACCATTTTTGGACCTCCTGTTCAAGTACCAATGCATACGTACCCAGAAGAAGCAAAAGGTGTTCTATTGGTAAGTTTTCCGTGCTTGCGCTGTACATCTTTTCTCACGTTTGCATGTTCAGGTTCTCTGTCCCCCATGACCGGCTCTTTCTGGATGCCCTTGAGCGAGATTTAAAGCGGGAGAAGATGGGCATGGAGCCCACTACTGTCATTACAGGTGTGCCCGCTTTTCATCCTTTGTTGAACCCTCGATCCTAATGTGTATTTGCAGGAGAGCCTGCTCTCTCATTCACGTACGACCCCAAGCGGTCGCTATTCGACCAGTTTGCCCAGCACCTCGGCCCAGACTCCGCCTCCGCCTCGTCTTCCTCCTCAGGGAACAAGAAAGCCCGCCGAGGATCAGACGGTGAGCTGGAGCGGGTCGTCCGGGGGCTGGATGCTACCGAGGGCGACGACGAGGGCGAAGGCGGTACAAATGGGACAGGATCAGGATTTTTTTCCATGATGTCTCTTATCGGTGCTCCGACGTATAAACAGCGGAGGAAGAAGACTACGGGTGCGAAGCAGGGATCTTTGAATGCGTCTATGATGGGTTCTGGGGACGAAGATGGTGAGTTCTTCATTTTCCGTTGACACTAATTAAATCTAATTAACTGCATGACAGACGAGGAACGTGGACGATACCCCTACCGCACTGTCAGCGATCGATCAGCGGACTCGTCTGTGTCTAGTGTGGAGCATACCGGTATTAAGCAGGAGCCGATCTCCGCGGCCGATATGTTCTTGAAGCAAGCAAGAGGAGAGCTCCCCGGGACGACGAACAATACGCAGCGGAAGCGGCACTCGTTAGTTGATCCCAGAAATGTTGGTGTTTGGTATGAGGGAAAATGGGGTGGGCAAGGTCAAGGCGCGGCGTATTATGACTATGGTTCCGGGAGGCGGGGCGCGAGTGTGGATGTGGCTGGGTTGAGGGCGCCGTATGGAACGGAAAGTGCGAACGCGAGCGTGCTGAATGACGATTTTGATTACTCGGTCAACAGTATGTTCACATCTTCTTTCTCTGTTGAATCGCAGTAGCTAATGCGGCGAATTCACAGCTGCCGGGAGCATGTCCGCGGGGTATGCAAACACGACCTTTCCGGAGTCGAGCTACCCAGCGCCTTCGTCGTCCTCGTCAAAGGATAGCTTCGAAGGATATCCAACGACCTTCGTGGCCAATTCGTATGGCGTCCCTTCTTCGTTGCCGACCACATCGTCGACTTTCACCCCCTCCTCCTCTTCCTCGTCGACATCCAGTTTTCCTGCTTCAGGAGCTCCCGGCACCGCAAAGACCCATCCATGCCCCCTGCTGTCATGTGGACGAACGTTCAAGCGAATGGAGCATCTGAAGCGACATCTTCGGACTCATACCATGGAGAGGCCGTTTGTATGCCCGCGATGTCAGAAGCGGTTCAGTCGGAGCGACAACCTCGGGCAGCATCTTCGAGTCCACGTCCGCGACGACGAGGCGGAGAATGGTGGATCCCCAGGGGAAAGCGCGAGTGCCAATCATTCACAGCAGCAGCAGCAACAGGAGGGAGAGGACTTTGGTGATATGGATCTCGGAACCCAGTTTGCTAGTTATCCGGTGAACAACGCGGAGGGGTCCGACGAGTGGGGTGAATGGATCCGAAACGACTCTGATGAGGGCGATCATAGTCAGATATCAGAGTCAGAAGACGATCAGCAGAGGGGGAGGATGAGGGCTCCTGTACCTACGACTGGCATTGGGATGAGCCTCAATATGTTTGGCGGAGCGAATGGATTAGGAATGGGCATGGGAATGGGCGGTATCGGGGTCGGCTCGTCTTCTACTGGCAGGGGTGATGTTCAGATGGTGGACGAAACGTCGGCGAGCTCGGGTGACGGTCAAGACGTGTACTATCAGCAGCCGCATCCTCAGCCATCACCTTCCCCAGCGTTCAGTACGATGAGTGTAGGCAGTCCGGCGATGCAACCGCCTGTCCCTCTTCAGCAGCAGCAACAGCAGCCGTCATACGAGAGGCAGGGCTCGGGAGATCAGTACCTTGGCGTAGGGATGAACGGGATGCTCATGTCCGTCTCTGCGCCATCCCACAAGCAGGTATTTGATCACACATCACTGTATCATCCACCCCAAGGCGGGGTAATGATGGACTCGTCGTCGATGCCTTCCGAGAACAACTCCCTCGATACCCATCTCGGTCCAGGCGGTCTTTCTGCCAACGGCGGTGCGGTGAGGAGGCATCGAAGCATGACACCCTCCATCATGCGTACGACCAACGGAAGCGGGTACATGAGTCGACCAGGGAGCTCACACAGCATGTCCAGCGAGTTTTCGGGAGCGGAGAACGCATATGTCGCTTCAGGACCTTCAAGAGGATACCATCCTTATGCAAACAGCAGAACCAACAGCGGCAGCTCGACAAGCTCGGCGACGTCCAGTCCCGCGCAGGGCGCCTATCTTTCACTCGACGGTGGAATGATGCCTGGTATGCCGAGAAGGAGTGATAGCAGGGGCTTGAACGTTGACAACACTCCTGGTACTAGAACATCCATTGGATCTGTTGGCTCTGTGCAAGACCAGCTGAGACACCACCTTTCGCTTGGCTCGAGCGAGACCGGGTCTGACGGAGGCAGGCCCAGCTCCTACGATAACAGACCAGGGTCATCGCTCAGCGTGACAGAAGGATCGTCGGTCTTTGGCGGGGGAATGTACCGTACCGACAGCCCCGGACCGTTCGTTCCATCTGGAGGCGTTGCGATGACGGAAAGTCCTGCAAGATACGCTGTGGATCTGCCTCCGACGTCGTCTTATAGTGGTCAGTCAGGAATGCCAGCGCATTTCCAGCGGCATTCCCACCCGATTCCGCCGATGCACCCGCATTCGCCGCACTACAATCCCCCTCCGTCACATCACAATCAGTACGGGATGGCACCTCCTGTGCATTCTGCCACGGTCCCCTCTCAGTTCGATAAGCAAGGGAACATGATCTATCCCTCGGCTAGCGACGAAATGTATCATCCTCAGCATGTCAGCACGCTATGAAGTGTGTACGCCGCCTCGTAATAACTTCAATCCCATTCGCCCTATCCTAAACGCCTACTCTAATCGGTAATGATATAGCTCCGGCCTAATCTTTCCCACTCGTATGTACCTGTCCATATTCTTGCGTGTTTCATTATCTACCGTCTATTTATCGTTGCTGCATCCATCCACTTTTTTTATTTCGTTCGTGGCATCCATGTTCTCACCTCACGATGTCTTGTTAATAGCTTACAGGTGTGCTTCGTATTAAGTTCGTTCCTTACTTATATCTTTTCGTAGGACATCCTCCTGCGTGTAGTTTACAAAATGTAACTCGTATTTTGGCTGAACTTGACTTCCTACTGGAAGTAGGTAAGACCTGTTACCGTCCCTGCATGAGAGCAAGACTGTGACTCGTCCCTAGTGAAGAGAGCCTGCTACGAGGGCGGGCTAGGTAAAGGGGCCCAAGGCGATGCCAGAGCTGCCGATTCAGATCAAACTCGTCGGCGTACTTGATCTACTCAGGCACTAGATACACCAGGTATTCGAGACACGAAGCAAATGGTCCACCGAAATATTGAGACGTGCCTATTGCGCTTTTTACACTTTGGGCACCCGTTACATGGTCTCTGCAAGTATATTTGGGTCGGAAGACATACACTTGTTTCATAGTACTAACTCAGCTGCTCATATTGCAGAAGGGTCATAGCGGTAGGGTCCAGGACCATCAAGTTGCTTATAGTCCCATAGAGGCCATCGCTGAAGCTGAAAGATTAGCAGGTCTGTATTCACAACACCCTCCTCTTCAAAGTCAGGAATAAACCCCTTCCAGATCAGACGGCGGTCCTCCGGTTCAGTACTTGCGTTGAAACGTGCCTTACTACTCTCCCAATGAGCAGGAAACCACCCGGCGGCCTCCCAATCGAGGATGGCCAAAACCCGACTACCAGAGCGGGACACGAGAATGTTTCTCGTGGTCAAATCCCCATGCGTCAGGACGAGAGGATGGCGAATCGAATGTACTTTGGCTATGTCTGGATACATCTCCCAGCAGTCTTCGATCGACATCCCCCCACGGAGCTGACGATTCATGTCAGGCTCATCGACGTACCGGAGAGGAAATCTGCACAAGCGCTGGTCATTGATGGGTCCGCCAGAAGGTGAGCAGATCTCATTGGATGCAGGCGACGGGATGGAACGTAGTTCGTCAACGTAGCTGCGAAGCTGAGCGATGACACTGTCTTGTTCTTCCGGGCTCATGCTAGGCCAGCGAATATGGAGAGATACACCAGGCATTCGAGACATGAAAATGAACGGTCCTCCGAAGATAGAAGTACGAGGAAATGTGAAATAGACGCGGGGCACAGGGATGCTTGTGCAGCGACGGACGAGCTGAAGCGCAGCGGCCTCTCCACTCCTTGGATGGAAGTAAATGTCTTTAACCCAGAGCCAATGCTCGGCAAAGGTTACTACATTTCAGTGTAAGTTCGTTCATTGTAGAAACTGAAGGTATGGCGATAATCGCACCAGTCCATAGAGTTCGTAACAAACACTTCTTGAGTTTAAATACGGCAGGGTAAAATATGGTATCCTGAAACTTCTCGAGCTGTCGCTGCCAAAATGGCCTCTGTGCTTGTCTTTGTATCCGTGCTGAAACTATGGCTCTCAAGAGATCTGCCTATGGCATCGTTGGCCTGTGTACTGGCAGGGTCGAGAAGTAAAGGGGTGCCATACCTCAGGAGAAAGTCGAACACGCGTCTCATGGTCGATTTCGTCACTTTTGGCTGGATCACTAGAGGACATGAAGGTAGATGAACGTTTGACAGAAGTTGAACGTCGATGTTGATGCAGATGAACTGGCACGTTCTATGTGCGGTCGATCAATTGTTGATTATTTAATACTCCCACAACGCCACATTGTGGCAAACAAGGATAAACGCACTATTCATTCATGTATGGTGGGAGGTCAAGCTTTCCGTTCGTAGCAGGTAACTAACTACAAAAAAGATAATGCGCAGCATCAAAGTGTGAGGTCGCCCGGCCTTCCATGAGCTTCCTTCTTCATGTGCTCCAAATATGCACCCTTTACACATACATGATTATAAAGGGAATACGGAGTCACATCAGGAGGAAGCCTCAAGAAGCCCAGCGTTGCAAACAAGTCAACCAATTTCATCACAAAGCTGGCGCAGCTCCATTTTCTCTCTGGATGCATGGTACGATCAAAGTTTTCCTCACTACTTCCGTTCTCTTGAATATAATTCTCGACATCAGCGATAGACAGAGGCAGGGTACCCTGAGAGGTAGTCATATCTAGACGCAGGAAGCCACACAGGCTGCTAGAGGCGGCAAGCCCGCCTTTCCGAGCCCAGAGTTTCCATTCCCTCATCTTAGCCCCCGTGGCCTTGTCGACGTTGCTGATCTCATACATGTAGGTCTCTGGGCCAAAGAAATCTACCCGCTGCTGCGGATGCTCAGGAGACTCTGGAGCGCAAAGAAGAACCCAGTGATAGTACGGGCCAGAGAGAGGGTCATGCTGCAAATACAGAGCAATCGCCAGCTGAGCCCTCCGCTCATCAACTGATGGATGGGGAGAAGTGGTGCTCGAGATTTGTGGCTGCTGAGAGTAAGGATAGCCACTGTGATACTGTTGCTGACCGGCGTAGGAGCCTGACTGGCCCATCATTGGATGTGGGTATCGCTGTCCTTGGGTAGCAGCGGCTTGCATCTGAGCGATGTAAGCGGCCTGCTGAGCAGAGTAACTGTTGTTGGACATTGTGCAGGATAAACAAAGGGTGTTGGTTGGCGGTGTGAGGTGTGGATGAAGTGAAGGATGATCTAGTTAAGCGCATTTTTATATGAGAGAAATCGAGTCACGATGGGAAGAGATTGAGATTGATAACGGATAATCGGGGAGACGAAATGGTGAAATGCCCAAGATAGAAAGTGCCGATCATCTCGAGTTTCTGATTGATCGTCTCTTCGTCTCCTGTCTCCTGAGCAAAACCAAAAATGTATAGCACAGACAATCAGGCTACAAGCCTGATCATGGGGTCCCTGACAAGAAGAACAGAAGCACTCGGCCTGTGTGTATGTGATGTATGAAAGGACTAAACCTTTGGAGGAAAATGAGTCGACACTGGTGACTGTAGTCACCCGGCACAAGGTTCACTCCAAGAACAGGAATTCCGTCGGAGTTAAAACAAAATCAGAAGAATGCTTGAAGTGCTTGACGTTCCGCCATCAAATGCAAATTGAAACGTTGAAGTTTTGAAGGGAACAGTTAGACAAAGGCGCGGTGCTGTTGGTCGCGGTCTACCCTGGTCTACCGTCGGCACGTGCCGACGAATCAAGTTTCAACATGTGTCCATATTCCAAGTCCCAGAAGGACATGCGACGCTGGAACGCCTAGTAAACACTATACATGCAGACGAGTGAGAGGATCCCGTAACCTTTATTTTGCCCTGTCTGGCTGATTTTCATACTCCATCCGAGCGAGCTTGGCTACGATGCGTTGCTTGCATTTTCCAGCCTGAAGTTACTTGGGCGTTGCAAATTCACTTGTCATGGACTTTCTGTCGAGCGTTTATGTGGTGGGTGAGGTGAGCGGCGCTACTGCCAAATGGCACGAGCGCTAGAATTAAAGTGGAGAGATTCACAGGCTGGTCTTCATTCCCACATCATACGACGAACTTGAACTAGATTGTCGGAAATTTAAGGAGAATAGCACAGAATAGAGAAAACAGAGAAAACAACGCGACTACTCCAGAAGATACCGAGCCTCAAAGCGACTTGTCACCGCAAGTCCCGTGGCGCCTCTTGTAGTCCTCCAAATACTGGCCCTGATTAATAACGTGGTAATACAACCCCTGCGGCGCACAAGGAAGCCTCACAGAGTCGATCGACTGAAGCTGCAACAACGCGTTCATGACGTACGACTCGCAGTTCCACTTCCTCTCCGGATGCAGACAAAGATTAAAATCCCCAGGAGCCGCGCCGTTTCCTCTCAGGAACTCGTCTAGTTCGCCACACTTGACGACTCCGCCAGTGGCGTGGCTGGTTTGGACGCGGAGGATTCCGGCTAGGTTGGGCGAGTTGGCGAGAATGCCTTGGCGGGTGAGGAGGCGCCAGATTCCGGTGTTGGCGTTGGTCTTTGGGTCGACGTCGGAGATTTCGTAGACGGAGGCTTGCAGGCTGAAGAAGTCTGCGACAGTCCCCGAGGTGGAGGTGGTTACAGGGGCGGAGAGGAGGGCCCAGTGGTAGTAGTGAGCGCCGGTTTGAGGGTGTGTGAAAGAGTATAGAGCGATGGCGATTTGGGCGGCGGGGTCGTGAACTTGCTGTGGATACCCTTGAGACTCGCCAGTAGGCGCCTGAGAGTGTCCTTGGTTGTGACCAGAAGAGTGCGAGTGCCCCTGTTGACCATGGTGGCGAGAAGAGCTTTGGGGGTGATGGCGTTGGTAGTTGTGATGATAGCCGGACATTTTAATTTAGGAAGCAGGTTAGCAGCTGGAAAATGACGACGGTGATGGCAATGAAGATGAGGCAGACCAGAGGTTTGAAGTTTTTATACCAGGAATTGGGTGGCCGCCCTAGAATCCCAGCACAATGGGCGACTATTGGCGACTACCACAACAGGAAAACAGTCAAGCATGCATGCATCGGCTACATTGGGTAAGTTTAGATAACAATTGCAATCAAATGTGGCAACCATGCCATGCTGCCTACCCAGCGTTAACGCTTGCCCAAGGATCTGTCTTCGTCTTAGTATGATGAAGAGCGCGCTGGTGAATCAGGTACTGCCGAGGCGTATCCGTCGTTAGGTGAGGACATTTCTATTGTGGCCATCAACGACACCATCAAGTACATCGAGTGAGATGGGAGCCTTGGATAATATGAAGCAGCTTCAGATGTTCCACGATGGGGAAGAGATGGGTGTACGCTCGGTATAAGGTCTTCAGTCGGGCATGCGAGGACGCCAGTAAAAGCGCATATTCTCGAATACGTCAGGACCACGCGAGCGAAAAGGGCCGACTGATAGGTCCTAAGTCCTGATGTGTGTGAAAGAGTGACGGCAGCAACGAAGAAACCTATTGGGTTGAGAACTTCTTTGACTCTCAAGATCACCAGTTGTGGGAGACGAGAATCGGAATATCGAGGAACGTTCCGTGTTTTCTGTATTTCAGATGAGTGAAGAAGAAGCAGCCAAGGGTTTGTGGTTAGCCCAACGTTAACAAGAATCTGTCTTCGTCAGCTGTCTTCATCAATCAGAATCGTCTTAGTATGATGAGGCAGAACACGCTGTGAGCCATCAGGTACTCTGGAGGATTCGATTGTCATTAGGTGAAGACATTTCTCGTTGGGCCATCAGCAGAACTCTCAAGTAAATCAAGTGCGATGGGAGCGGTAGATGAAGCGAAGATGATCCACAATGGGGAGGAGATTGGTATACGCTCGGTATGAATGTCGGACGTACTAGGACGCCATTAGAAGCACACATTCTCGGATGCGTCAGGACCACGCGAACGAAAAGGGCCGACTGATAGGTCCTGAATCCAGAAAGAGTGACGGAATCAAAGAAGAAACCTATTGAGTTGAGGACTTCTGTCATTCTCATGATCACCATTTATGGAAGACGAGAATCAGGATAGCGGGGGAACATTCCGTGTTTTCTGAATTCTAGATGAGTGGAGAAGTGGCAGTCAGGTCGACGCCAGAACGCCACAGGGGAGTTTTTCCGAACTCGCCGAGGGCAAGATTACCGAACTATGAAGAGAGGTAGAATCCAAGGAGACCAAGGACCCTGCGTGGCCTGTTTTGTCCAGATAAGGTCGTGTTGTCAGTCCTCGCTGATAGATGAATGGAAATGAGATAACGTTTTTGGTAATCAAGAAGCAATGGCATGCATATGCACGGAGAAGTGGTTGAACGTTCTTGAACCGTCGCCTATCTGAACCACTACCAATGATTTTCAATACGATGCATTGGGCGCCGCACGTCCTCCACGTTCCCAAAATAAGCCTCAGTCGAACACAAAGCGTGAGGACGAGGAGGTAGGAGACAGAGTTGTCATGGCAAATTTAAAAACACGGCAAACCCCGCGGTGACCTCTTGATTAGGAAATCAGCTTCCCCTTTCGGCCCGGAATACGTACTTAGGCGTACTCATTGATGATGATCATCCCCGTTCCATTTCATTACTTTACTTCAACTTTCACTCTCGACCGACGCTCTTTTCTGTCGTTTCTGTATCCGCTGCGTGGATCATTGGCTCTTTTGATTTATCTGCTTTATTATTGCTATTTACCATCACTGCCCTTGCTCTTATGCTGGAGAACAAAGAGGAACGGAAGCGCAAAAAGAGCGCGGCGAAAGAGTCTAAGATGGCCGAGGCTGCAGCGACGGCGAAAGCAAAAACCAGTGAAGATGGTTATGAGACGGACACTGGGACGACTGGGAAATCCAAGTCCAAACTCCGCAAGAAACATCGCGCCCAGTCGTCGAACGACGGCGGATACGAAACAGACGACGGGTATGTCTCGTCTTCCACCAAGAAACTCAAGACTTCTCGAAGCTTTTTCCGTCTTGGAAACAAGTCAAGGTCTAACGTAGACGACAAGGGTCCTGAGCCGCCAATGCCGCCCCCACCACCTCCTGTACCGCCCGTTCAATTTCGGCTCCCGATTGCCGAGCGGTTTGCTACGACGTTGAAGTTTGATGCCGACGATTCTGCAGTGCTCGAGCCTCCGCCCTCTGTGCTTCCTGCAGTGGCGGCAGGTTACTCTACGTCGTCAGCGTCAACGCCGACGTCGGGTTCCATACCCACACCCATATCCCCACGGGACACTGACCGGGAATCAATTGATGCCCTAGAATCCCCTGTGGCCCATGACTTGGCCCAGTCCACGTCGAAGCGCTCCCGCGGTCTGCACTTTGCCAGCAGTAGTGACAGCAGTGATCACCATGGGAGTTCCAGTGGCGGCCATAGCATCTTTTCGCGGATCACGGGGTCAAGCTCTGGCTCGTCCACAGCATCTCATCCCGCTCCGATCAAGAAACCTCCTGTTATCTCTTTCCCGCTCACGCGATCCCCGTCGCCCCCATCGCCGCCTCCTAATCAGCTTCAGCACATACCCACGTACACTTCTAGTCCGAAGAAGCATGTTCCTAATCCGTTGTCCCTGGCGCCCCACTCAGGTGCCGCACCTCCATCTCCTCCTGCTGGCTCGCCGTTTGTCTTGCTGACTCCGGTAGACGCAGCGTCTCCACCTCCCTCTGAACCCGAGCATCCACGGCCGCGGAATCGGATCTTTGGCCGACCGCTTCCTGAGCTGATATGTACGACACCCAATCACCCGGTCAAACCCACGATCGTCATCCCTACTGTTATACATCAGGATAGTGACGAGACAGTCACTGAACCTCAGGCTTCCTCGGAAGTTGTACCGTCAATGGAGTATGTCGTACCCTCTCCCCTGCTCCCGCCTTCACCGCGGATAGGTATTCCTCCTTCACCAAGACATGGTGCTCCGCCAGCGCTGCCGAGACTGATACCCCCGTCAACGCAAATGTTCACACAGCATGACATTCCTCCTCCCAGTCCCCCTCCTATTGGGCCTTTGCCTG
>RZIO01000015.1:784295-798086 GCA_004338095.1 Gloeostereum incarnatum
CGGAGGCTATTTCGCCTCTCTACAGACCCTTCCCGTCCCTCAACAACCCGCCACTAGTCCTTCTCGCTCGCCTTCTCCTCAACCTGGACGACGAGGGGTCGAATCACCCTTCCCTGCACCTGTTAGGCCCCCACCAGCTGGGGATTTCCAAGCACGGGTCAAAGTTCCACGATATCGTGAACTGTACGCTTTAGCCCTTCCTTCAGAAAACATTAGTCCTTCCGCGAGTTCGAATCCTACTCCCACGGATTCGGACGATGAGCTGCATAATGTGTTGGCGAGGTTCAGGGCGCAGGATGAGGATGACATACCGAGGGGGTCTGCGTTGGAGAGGATGAGGAGTATCGAGGCTTCTTCGCGGTCGAGAATGAGGCGTGTTATCCGTGTTGAAGGGCCCGATGAAGACCAGGAAGAGGATGATGTAGAGGATGACGATCGGTCGAACTATTCCCGTCCTTCGACGTATCAGCAATCTGCGTCCGTGTCGTTGAACCTGAACTCCAACATGCTCTATGCAGGGGATCGGAATCAGTCTATGCAGTCGGTGGCTTACTCTTTTGGATCCGATGCAGAGTCGAGGTCGTCGATGTTGGATCCGCAGAAGAGCGAGGAGGCGAGGAAGAGGTTCTTGAAGAGGATTGAGGGGATGTTTGATGCCGATGGAAGGGAACTACTTCCTCCCAAGGCTGGGGAGAACGTACCGCCGGTGCCGCGAATACCGACAGGATTGGTTGGGGGTGGCGCGCGGAGGAGGAATAATAGGAATGGGGGTTGGTTTTGAGGTGCGTGATTTCTTCGCTTCTGTTCCGTTATGGCGACTGATCCTTCTTTTCTTTACTACTAGGCGTTTCTGGGCTTGCTTTTTCCCCTTGCTGTCATCTCTTATCTGGGCTTTCGTATTGCACTTTTTCTACGTTCCTTCACTTCTTGTTGTAATTCTAAACCCGTAACGCACGTACTAGTACAAGGATTCGGGCGGACGGACGTTGACTTGTAGCTGGCCTAAGTCTTTTGCTGCCTTTTTCGCCCGCCGAGCTATTCATCCACCTTCAATGAAGTATAATCTTATATACCTGTTACGCACAGCCGTTATTTTCTTAGACCTGCTGGTTGTCTCGCTTGTATATACTGGTCTCGAGGTGTTTTCTGTCCTGTATAAGTCGTTCGGAAATTAGTGTATTGATGGTTTTAGGCCTTGGTGGCGTTATATTGTTTCAACTGAAGCCGGAAACTTTGAGCGGCGAATAAAGTGTGCGCGTATCCTTGAATAGGGTATGTGAAGAGGCATGTGGGGGAAATGACGGACGCCTCATCGCACCTACTGTGGCCGTAGTAGTCCACAGCCGAAGAAAACTTCGGAACGAAAAAATCGACACATTTGTAGGCTTAAAATTTCAGCGAGAAACTACATCGACAGATGATTCAAATAGAAGAGGCCACCGACGGGATACGAATTGCTTTCTGTTCCCTTTCAGAACCACGATCTTCTCGGCCTTCCTTCACAAAAAAACGCAGACTTCGCTTCCGAGCCGCGAGTGTTGGCGTTGTGCCCGGTGTGCTATCTCGTCCATCTTCAATCATCATGTCTTTGGCTTTCTACACAATTCGTTCCGGAAAGAGTCAGAGGAGAGTATTCACTGCTAGCCCAAACTCACTAAAGCAGTAGTAGTGATGGATTGCACCAAGGAAATGGAGGGCCTTGCCTCTGGTGCTTGCGCCCAGCATTGTTCTACCAAAGACCATATTTCGTTTTGAATGCGCAAGTTTTCCGGACGTTGAGGCCTCTCGCCACTCAGTACTTTCATGACAACAGCAATTTCATGCTTGATCTCGAAGAAAGGCGGATGCCTAGTATATAGCTGCAAGCGGTGTAAGGATCCTTGGATAGTGGAGGGAACGGACAGCTCACTTCGAGGATAGTGCAAGCCAGCGCGTAAATATCAGCAGCTTGAGTAGACGGAGAATCATAATTTCCACTATCAAACTGTATAAGCTCAGGGGAGGTCCAACGCGTGGATACAAATCTTGATCCTGAATCTGCAAAACCATAGTTCGAAGTTTTGAGGACTTCTGAAAGACCGATGTCAGTCAAAGAGCAGATTCCCCCGCTCCCGACGAGGACGTTAGCCTATAGGACAGTAGAAGATGATTTCTAGCCGCTGTTTTAGATCTGTATTGTTACTTACGGCTTTCAAATTTCCGTGAACGATGGATCGTTCATGCAGATAAGCTAGACCGCCGATAATCTCGGAAACCTGCGCCAGGAGTGAGGCGCGGTCACGGAGATAGAGGATCGACTATCACTCACCATGTTCGTAACATCGACTGTTGGATATTCTTTCAAGTATTTGAGTGTATTTCCGTAAGGAAACCAGGGCGTTATGAGACTGATATTATTTGGAAATGCGTCAAGGCTCAATCCAAGCATGGGAACTATGTTTGAATGGCGCAGGGACGTCCAAATCACGGCCTCTCTTGTGATACGCTGCGTCCCATGCGCGGTCAGCTCTGAGAAGTGAGAATAATGAGAAATTGCCAACTGCTTTCACGAGTGTGTCTTTGAGATCACCAGCCGAGAATACACGCAGAACTTTGATACAGATTTTCTGTTGTCCCAGGGATCCCTTATAAACGTCCTGCCAGATACTGATGTTATTTCTTATCAAATCATTAGACTGGGAACCGGAGCGCCTACCGCAACGTCGCTGCTAGTCGCTGGAAAATGTTCGGCAGTTATACCCTGTAGGAATAGTGGCGGAGGCGACATTACCCCTCGAACCCCAGAGGACTCCACTGCACGCGGGGCTTCGAGAGTCTCCAGAACACTACTCATAGTAGGTCTCTCGTCAGGGTCATGAGCCCAGCACCTCTGGATTAAAGACCACAGCACACTATCACTGATGGCAGCTGGACGAGTGGGACGGTTCCTTTGTCTAACGTTGATGAAGACTGCCATGTCGTTATAAGTATCCATGAAAGGCGCTTTCCCCGTGTACATCTGCCTCGGGATGGTCAACTTTTGCAACAATACAACAATAAATACCTCGTAGAGCATACCTCCAAGATAATACATCCGAGAGCATATACGTCGGAAGCTTTAGATGTTCGCGTGAGAGGGTCATGATCGTTGAGCAGCTCAGGTGCCATCCACCGAATCGATCCACGGATAGGGCCTGAATCGTTCGAAATTGGCTGTGATTGCGCAACAACCGCAGACAACCCAAAGTCGGCTAGACAGCAGACGCCTTCATTTGTTACAAGGACGTTCACCTGGAGAGGGATTCAAATCAAAAGAAGTCATTTACTTAACGTGGATGTGGTGTACATACGCCCTTCAAATCGCCATGAACCACTGGCCGGACCTGTTCATGCAAGTATTTTAGGCCACATGCGATATCAACAACCTACGGATGAAGCATCATGATCTAGCCAGACAAATGTAGCAATCTATTTCATAACTGACAAGTGTCATCTTGTCGCAGGTCAAGTTGCCCTCAAGATAGTTCATGACGTTCCCATTCTTCATCCATGGTGAAATAAGGCAAAAACTGCCCGGAACAAGATCAACAGACACGCCTAAGAATGGAATTACATTCTTGTGATGCAGCTGGTTCCAAATTAGGGCCTCTTGAGAGAAATCCTACGTCCGACGTATAAGCATATAAGTTGGGCAGCGTTTAAGGTGCACTAAAAACTCGAGAGCTAGCTACCTTGACAATCTGGATTTTTTTGGCCGTAGATTGTGATGTGAATATTCGAAGAACTTTAGACACACTTCTTGATCGTCTTTACGCCCTCGATAGATGTCCTACATAGTTAAGGATGATTTTAGCAATATGATGGGCTGAGCGAGTGAAGACCGCTGCACCGCAAATCCTCCACCGGAGACTGGATGATCATCTTTTCGTATGATTCCGAGGACATGCAGATCTGCAGGCAATACTCCGGCATGGCGTGAGACCTTCTGTACGCACTGGACACACTTCCAGCGCATCTTATCATCACCAGTTAGACGACTTTCCTACAGGCATCTCAGCACCCTGCATGCAAATGACGGTTAGCGTAGACCGAGCATACCCAGTACAGTATCTCTATCAAGATCCTCCTACGTTCTGGAGTAGCGAAATCTCGATGATCCCATAGGTTCTCCATCGATACCATTTCCGTAGGTCGGATCCCAACAATCCGTACCCGCGGCGTTGAAGACACGGAAGGATCTATACTATCCACGCTCCAGACACCTTCTCCAGAAACACGTCGGATTAGATAGTTGGTCTCTCCATACACATCTAGCTCTCTAACCCATACAGATCCCTGGTCTTGGACGCTGGTAGACACAATCGTCGAGGGCTTTTGAAATGCAGCTGCATTAAGCTCGAGAATATCCTCTTCAGAGCCGCTGGATAGTAGGCATTAGTCTCTTGAAGGTGGCTCATATCCTTCATCGAGGCACCTTTCTGTAGATAGTAATATGAATTCGACAAGCGTTCAGCATAATGAAAACCACTTGCCATGTAGTACGGTCAAATTCGAACTAGCCGTCACCGTACTTAAAGACGCGGTAAAAGAATCGTCCATCGCGGTGTCGAATTGATTATTGGAGAAAATGGCTTGAAGATCGTGCCGTTCTTGAAGTTGTTGTCGTGGTTGAGGTCATTGGCGCGGTACCGTGTGAGCTATGCAATTCATCACGCCAAATTAGCACAGCAGGAAACAAACAGAAAGAACAGTTGATGATTTATTTTTCGGAAACGTTTCTCTAGCATTGTCGTAACTTCAATAGTTGGGCATAGGTGCGCCATGTGGACGGACGACAACTAATTCAACCTGCCAGTGCCAGTGGAGTCGATTGACTCTGAGAGTGGCCGCCCGGCCGTCGGTCTAAAGGCCCGGGGTAAGTGGTCCGCACGTTGCATCGGGTAGCCGGACTGCCGGAGACGCCGAGCAGACGGTGCCCCAGTCTCCCAATTGCAAGCTTCAATCTGGGCTTCATCAGACTCACAAGTCGTTCTAACTTCTAATGTCATGACCTGGACGGCAAGATCAAGGAAATGATATAGCACACGCGCCCCTTTGTCGGAGGCAGCCTGAGCTGAAAGAGAAAGTGAGGTTCTTTAGCGTTTTGCCATTGATCAATCTATGCCCATGAGTCTATGCGTGCGGCGTGCGATCCTTGCAATCGCAGAAACCCCCTTTGAAGGAAGGACGGGGGATACGATGAGGTACATTACCACCAACTGGTTCCAGGACCGCTTTCTGGGGATCTGCTTTCGTAAGAGTGACACTGGGACCATATATTACCGTCCGTCATTAATTGAGACCGCTTCTTAGGTACTATAGTGATGTGGCGCACTGTGATATGGTCATCTGAGCAAGTCTTTCGTACAATGGATTCATTCAAGCTGTCTGTCGTTTTTGGGGGTGTGAACCAAGCAAAGGAATTGTTCCTCCGACATGCATAGATGCTTCAGGCAAGCTCAGGTGCCCGAACTTCGATATGTGCCGACGCTGAGTCTCCGTTACCGGAGGGAAGGCATGCGAATGAGCAAGCCGTCTGTCACAGGTTTCTGGAGGTTTCTGGAGCTTGGCTGATTACAGGAAGCTTGGCTGTTCTTCAGTATAAGAACCGTTAACAGGTTCTGCTGGTACCCCAACAATCTGACGCCAACGAATCATCTACAATGAGCAACGAGTGGCACGAATGGAAAGAAGTCACCAACTATGTCCTCACAGGACGTAGACTCTTCCGATCCTCCGCTCCAAACTACTCGGGCAGCGACAACACCCAGAAGCTGACCCAAACAGCCGTCGACTTTCTGACTTCCAAGGGCATCAACAGGATCATCAGCTTCAATGCTATCTCCTACACCACCGAAGAGAAGGCGCGTTTGACCGCTGCAAATATCACCTACCTCCATCTTCCCGTCGAAGACTTTACTGCCGCCACACTCAGTCAGCTTAAGAGCGCCATCGACTTCTTCCAGAAGTCTCCTAACGCAACTACGCTCGTTCACTGCGGATTTGGGCATGGTAGGACGGGTACGGGAGTTACAGCTATTCAGCTGTTCTCGACGAAGGGGAAGAACCCGCCCGAGGCGGAGTGGGAGAGCGTCAACCATGTCGAGACCGACGCTCAGAAAACTGTCCTTCGACAGCTTCGTGACGGATACTTGAAAGGAGAGTTGTAGAATCGATTGCGTAACATGGTGAGAATATAAGTCAAGTTCTAGTTGTACCGAGACTCACTATATCGCAGATTTTGGATTGAAAGCAGAGTTTGTCGAAACGTTGATCTTAGTATTCAGTTGTGCACTGTTGTACTATTGTAACGAGTCAGCGTTTAGTACCCTCTCACACATTGCCCGTTCGCGCAAGATCCATATCGAGCACAATCATGTTGCCTCAAAAATGAAGACGACTTGACTAGTCACTACGACGCGAGCCGATGATCGAGGGCTGCGCCTGCGGTCAAGTTTAAGTTTTGTGATGTTCAAATGGTCCGCTCTTCCGGTTCAGATGACTTGTGGGGCGTCTCGTTTAGTGTAGTTTGAATATGTCTTTAACCTCGATCCCCCTTACGCTCAGGAAAAAATCGCGTGAACACAAGTAAACAGACTTTTGAAGAAACTGGAGATTCTCTTCAGCCTGGACAATTCTCCGCATTTCGAACGAACAAACGAAATCATTCAGGCATATCTCCTGCTCATGATGCCAATGTGCTTCACCTCCAAATGTCTTGTTACACTTTTATGCTTTTCAGTAAATCATTGGAGGGCTCAAACCAATCAAAGCGCCCACAGATCATGAGATGCCAAATGAAAGGATTAGAATTATGTGCAGGCTAAGTAAGATGTAAGGTATATGTCTCTGAACTTATTCTCCTCAACACTGGAAGTAAAAAGGAAGGGCTGTTTTCTTAAATGAGGGCAAAGACCTGGATGAGAACCTTGACATCAAGGGACAAGATGATTTTGATGATCGCTCCGATTAGAGGGAGGACAATAGCAATGACGGTCGCAACAAGCCCACCAAGGAGAGAGAGGACAAGGCAAACGAGCTCTCCCACAAGGGCACTGCAAATAATTCCCATGAGAGAACGCCACAAGAACAGGAGAATATCACATACCCAACTTCACAGAGCAGAGGGAAAATAACATGTGTCTTCAAGCCACCAACGAGAGCATAGAGATAGGCGAGGGCTTGGAAGACGAGCTAGGCGAAAGATCAATTTTTTTTTTTTACAGAAGAAAGAAAAAACTACGCACGAGGAGCAAAGAAACAATAAGCTCAGCAACGATCTTCAACTCCACATTCACATCAACATCAGCAGCAATACCCAAGACGACATGGATAGGCTGGCCAACAAGCTTCTTGCAATCAGCAATGGCACCGTTGACGATGACTTTGATGTCGGCAGTGATGGCACCAACAACCTCGACGGTGGCGTCAACCGCTACGACAGCGTCTACAATGCGGAATCAGAGTCAGATACAAAAATGAAAAGAAAGAGAAGTCAATGAAAACGTACGGAGCTTGTTGACTAGCGGAGTCAACGCGTTGATTGTTGTCTGGAGGATGACAGGGACGGAAACCACAACATCACGAGGAGCGTAGGAAGGATGGCCAGCAGCAGGCGATCCAGGATATCCGACGACAGTAGTCGCCGGAGGCGCAACGGTGGACACAGGGAGAGAGGCGACGGTAGTCGGTACGGGGGTGAGAGCACTTTCGTAGCCTCCGTGAGGCGCATGAGGCGCAGCTGAGATGAAGGCTGCTGAGGCAACAGTGAAGAGGAGGGAAAGGGCCTGGAAGGAACGCATTGTTATTTAAAGAGTGTGAAAGTGGGCAAAGGAAGGCTAAAGAGGAAAGGGAGGCTAGGAGAAGCTAAAGAATCAAACCACCACTCGCAGGGTTTTTATAGATCTTTTTGGGGACGGCGTTTGATTGTGCTAAGCGAGGGAAGTCTCGTAGTTACGAACTAGTATGTTTTGTACGTCACAAGAACACAGGAAGAAGCCTGGCGTAGCCGACATATTCTGACAGCGCTAGATTTCCAGCTGCAGGTTCGCGCCTCCGAGAAAAAGGGTGTCCCTTCAAAGACCTTCCCAGTAGTCTTCACGAAAGGACGTTGGACATACCAGACAGCCTCAAGCTAGAGATCTGCGAAAAGATTGGAAGAATGCTTTCGGCATCGATTTGCAAATTATGGTGCCGGGTGACGGAGGTAAGAATATTGATCGGAAACGGGGCGCATAAAATGCATACAAGACCGAGAATAAATGAAACGGAGTGAGACGGAGCGCTGAAGTTTGCACCGTGAACGTGTTAGAAGCCTAGAGAGGCCTGGAGCTGCGTGTCTCGTCAAAAAATAAGCTGGGGGATATACAAAAAAAGGAAACGTGTTACATATGGGTAGTGGCACCTCAGTTCATCTTGTTACTCAAGAGTCAACAAATGGCCTCTGCGGCCAACAATTACTGTGTTAGCATCTTCTTCATTTGATCGGATCATCTCATTCAACGGCTGGGCATCCATCCAACGGTAGGGTAGGTTTAGGGTACCAGACTGTCGTTCACCAATCAAGACAAGTTAGTATGTTTGCATCAAACATCCTACTCCCCGTCTCGTTCACAGAGGTGATGAAGATTTTAGGACGATGGACGGCAATTTTTCATATGGATGAGCGCTAGCTCCAGTGATCGGTACGTTCATGGACAAACAAGCAAGCTTCGATTTTGATAGAGCATAAGCTTAGGGCAAGTCTTACAGGAACCGCGGTGTTTTCGGCGGAGGTGGATTGATCTTCGGAGGATCCAAAGTCGAGTATTTTCAGATGGCCATCTTCGTGAAGGTAGAAGCTAAACGCAGAGGGCCGCGGTCGGTACAGACGGAAGGTTGGCAACCGTATCTGCGACCAAGGTGAGTGAGCAAGTTCCTCAGGGTTACGGAGATCAAAACAGCGGAGCTGAGCCGAAGGCGTGCATAGCGGACAGCTCTTCACTCTCCGGATATCAGGGAGCCTTGTCAATATACCTCAGGACCATGCTCTGCAAGAGAGGAAGGTAACACTTGACACACTGAGAGAGCAGTCAGCTTACGATGTGCCCTTAGCGCAAAGAGTATTTCGCCATGATCTCCGATGTATTGTGAAGTCATAGTCGTCGTCATTCAGTAGAATCAACCTGACATTGAGAAACGCATTCCAAGGACGGATTAGGCACTGTGAGCAGAAGTGCGCTCCATCGACATCGCCGTGCGAGGTATATCATCCGGATGAATACGCGAGGATGTTGGAGCTTCAAAAACTGCAGATCCAACCGAAGATCCACGGCCCAAGATGGAGTTCGATACAGTGATAGCACGGTCTACAAAAAAAATCATAAACAGTTCCAAGAGGAAGACGCCCGGTGATTTGGCAGAGAGAGAGGGCTGCCTTGCAGTGAGTCGGTAGAAGTCGTCCGAAAGAACACCGCGAGTGAATGCGAGCTTGAGTAATGCAGGTCTTCCAAAGCATGGCAGATGCTTTCTCGAATTAGAAGAGGGAGTTTGAGAGTTGTTGCGTAAGAGCTGAGGACCTACAGAGAAAACGAGAGGCCTACG
This sequence comes from Gloeostereum incarnatum, assembly GCA_004338095.1. NCBI lineage: Eukaryota > Fungi > Basidiomycota > Agaricomycetes > Agaricales > Cyphellaceae > Gloeostereum > Gloeostereum incarnatum. Next base: position 793,896 of record RZIO01000015.1, read on the forward strand.
TTGTCTCTCCTTCTTTCTTACTGAGTGGTTGTGAGCTATATATTATTGGAAGAAGCATACCTTGATAACGCACCAACCTGGCCATCTTCGAGTGGTCTCTGGCCAGTTTCTCAACTAAAAAAATCAATAAAAGAGTTCGGCCCGGGACTGCCCGAGAGTTCTGAATGTGGCGCTTGTTTGGCAAGTCCTTAGTCATTAGTGGCATAAAGACGGAATGAATATTGTAAACATTGTAAACAGATAAACCCGACTCATCTTCTCTGACTCACAGCAGCATGTTTCGTTCTTTCGCTGCCTCCCCTCTGTTCTGTCGCCACCATAGGACTTCAATCTAATTCATATGAATACTTGGCATGCGAAACCGTGATCTCTATCTCTTGAGAATGAGAGCGTAGGCACAATAGGTTTGACTGCAGTGAAAACAGAGCTTAACATATTTATGCTTGGGAAATCCTGACGCGCCACGAGCTCTCTCGGATATTAGGGCTCTACACAGAACGTGCTCCCGCCTTCTTTGAGGAAAGTCTTATATGGACGGATAGACTTGGAGAGCGATCACCTCATAGTTTATCTCATTTCACGAACTTTGGCAGCGACGGAAAGATTATAAACGGCTTCATGGATGTTACAGATCTACGATAACCAAGCGGACTACGGAGCGGTGATTCGTGAGTTTGGGACCTATTAAATTACTCGTCTCGCCAAGAACCGCGGTATCGCACACGGCACACCCACACTGGAAGCTTACTATACAACGAGATAAATGACGACGATCCCTTCCCTACGAAGGTCCACTAGACCATTCAAAGCCTCCTCCACTAATCTTTTCTCTCGTCCTACCTGAACAACAAGTACCAGCTCCTTCAAGACTTTACGTCTCGAATGGACCATATTCATCAAGGATTGCGCGTCCTTCAGGGCGAACGGACGACAATACATGGCCAAGTGACACAAAGAAGGCACCAAACTGTCGTCTTTCATCCAAGATAGCATTTCTGGATTGAATGTTCCACTCGCTGATTCATTCACGTTGAGAAAATCAAGGTTAGGTGTGAGGCGCAGGATCTCTCGGAGGAAATTCGAAGAGACGCTGTTACCAGTGACTTGGAGCATGGTCAGGGAGCATTGGGACTGCTGTATAATTCTAGGAAAATGAGCAGCAATATCTTGAAAGCCACGCGTCATTCTGCCCGGTACGCGCACATTCAATGAATTTAGCTGCGGGCAGTGGAGAGAGCAAGGCAGGGGGTTGACCCCACTGATTGAGATAGATTGCAAGTCTGGGGTGTGTATTACCGTGAGAGCACCCTCATCATTCCCGGGAGCAGGCAATTGTTTCTGGTAGGACATGAATTCAATGTTCTTCAATCTGGGCATCTTTTCTAGAATGGAATTCAAGTGCAAAGGGCCATCATGTCTCCGTTCCGGAGAATTCTGGCGATAGTCATTGATCTGCGACCAAGGCAGATCAACAGGGAGGTGAGATGGAAACGCGGACAGGGTGACGGAGGTCAGAGACGGAGTGACTGCAAATGCATCGACAACAGCAAGTATTTTGTTTTCAGGCGCTGGATGGTTAGAGGCTCCCAATCCGAGGGTCATGCTTTGCAGGATGGGAAGGCGTCCCTTGACACGCTGGGAGAGAAATTGTAACATCTTTCGATCGACTGTCTCGAAAAAGATGCGCTTCCAGCGCAGAGAATGGTTTTGAAAGAATATCAAGGAGCGCTATGGCGCATTCCGAGTCAAGATCTGAGCTACCATGTACCAGATGGACCTCAAGAGGTGCATTCTGGGAACGGATCAGGCACTCTTCGAGGATAGTACCTGTGCGCTTCACCAAGACTGATGCTCGACTCACATTTAGAGTAATGTGCGACCAGAGTGACGCGGAGGAGACGATCATCGATCTCCAGGAGCTACAGATCCAACCGAATATCCACGGCCCTCGATTGAGATCCGTGCAGTGAGACGCACGGTCTCCCAAAAATTCGAAGACAATTTCGGGTGGAATACGTCGTATTGGAGATAAAGCTGCCTTGAGGTCGTCAATGAACCGCACTAATTGAGACTCGCGGTCGACTAGACGCTCAAGGAGTGGCCCGGAAGATAGGCGCTCGATATCAATACTAGCTTGGAGAGACGCCAGTTCGTCCAAAGCATCGGAAAGAGTCTCTCGAATCGCGAGATCCTCTTCCTTGGATGGAATTTGAGTATTGTTGCGTAAGATTTGAGGATTTCCAGGGAAAACGAGAGACTTGCGATGTCTCTCTGGTATATCAGTGCTATCCTGAGCTAAGGCCACTATGTACACCATAGCGATGAGCTATCATCGTAGTTGCAGGAAGGCTGGATGGCGCACCAGGACCAGGCTGGATATCATCGACAGACATCTCAATAGTCATTGGCGATCTGATTTCTAACATAAAGAGAAAGACGAGAGTAGTTGTGAGCAAAATTCTCAGGCTGAATGGACTCAAGGTCAAACTTGTTCGGCCCGCTTGTTTGGCAAAGCGCACAGATTTAAATCCCGACTCAACGTCGGGAATCGGGCTGGCCGTGGCGGGGCGTTTCTTACTTCTCGCACCAAAACTATCGTCATGTCCCCTTCCTCCGCGACCTTCTTCTCCGCCATGACTTGGCCATGACTACTAATTTCTTATCATGGACCGTATGCTCTGTGTAATGGACACGAACTTGACTTGACAATAACAATCATCTCTAAGAATGACAGCCTGACGGAGCGAATTTTGGATACAGACATTTGACATGGTTGCAACTTTGTCTTCCTCGAAAATAACTTGGATTTATAAACCTGTGGAACTGCCTCTAGAAGTAACTGGCCATGTAAAGTTTCTCTCGGAACAAGGATGATTGAACGAATGAATGGACTCCAGACGGTATGCTGATATGTATGTACATGCCATACCCCTCCTTCATCACGGCGTACCATGTTCATCAAATGTTGTGATCCACCGACCTGTCCATATTCATCCGCTTTAACCTGTACCAATCAGATGCATCTGCCACACTCGTGAGAGAGAGACCCCTTCATACCTAAGCATCTCCTTCCTTCTCCCACCTCTCCATGTCTCTCCTTCTTCCGCTCGTTTCCCTTCTATCTGTATTGGTGGGTATAGTGAGATGCCAGACGAATCACATCGTACGTCCTCTCCCCTTCCTTTTGAATAAACGCTGAAAAAAAATCAGGTCCAAGTGGGATTAGAAGGAAGCTTCTTCAATCCGGGCGCAACATCGGCGCAAGTCAACGATACCATTACTTTTGTCTTTTCTGGAGAGTATGTGACCTACATACCTATCTCCTTGCCCTTCCTTCCTTCCTTCTTACCATCCCTCCTCGCAGAATACACAGTGTGGTGCAATCTTCTTTCGGTCTCCCGTGCACGCCTCTCGAAGGAGGGTTCAACAGCGGGCTCGCCGGGCGTGGGATGGGAGGCGTCCAAAACGACACTTCGTCGGAGGCGCCGAGGTGGGTTTTGAAAGTGACGAAGGTTGATGAACGTGAGTCCTTTCTTCTCTGCATGATAGTCAGTATGCTGAATGGAAAGGAATGTGCAGCGATATGGTTCTTCTGCCAAGCGACGAGACCGATGAGCCATTGTGCGAGTGGGATGGTGGGGGTGATCAATCCTCCGTCGATGGATTTTTATAGTCAGTTCATCGCTGCTGCGAAGGTTGTCGAGGGGACGGACGTGGTACGTCTCTCTCTCTATCTCCTCTGCCATGGTCCATGCGTGTGTTTATGATGATGATGGTGGTGGTGGTGGATAGCCTACGCCGACGGTGACACTTTCAGGCATAGGCGCATATGCGACCGCGGTTCCTGGTGTAGAACCTCCTCCTACCTCTTCCTCTCCTTCTACATCTACATCTACATCAGCGAGCGAGGAGAGAACAACCGAGGCTGTCGAATCTCCCTCTCCCTCTCCCTCTCCCCCCACACCCGCACCCGCACCCGCACCCCTAGGCGCAATAATAGGCGGAACCATAGCGGGGATCACATCCCTCATCCTCCTCATCCTCCTCGCCTTCTTCCTGTACCGCCGGCGCAAACGCACCGACGACTTCTTCTCGTATAGGCCCGTCTCGAGGACGCCGATGCAGGTTGTCAGGAGGTCGATTGGGCCGGGGAGTCTGAATCTGGGTGGACATCCGTTCGCGCAGGCTGCC